>JANZXR010000170.1:29448837-29473859 GCA_027575705.1 Erythroxylum echinodendron | reverse complement strand
TTGCCCTTGAACACGAAATGTGTAAACACCTTGCTTATTTTTTGTTAGTTCTCGATCATATCTAGCTCCATATGAAGAAAAGCCACATTATTATTGTACGTACGAACGTTCTTCCTGAAATGTTCTGATTCTTCGTCATTACTGAGAAATAATCGCTTTAGATCATACGGCATTTGAGGAGCGACAACGGAAATTTGTCCTGATGAGCAGCAAAATGCCGGGGGCTCTAGATGAAATCTTTTTGCATCACAATGTTCACAGTTTGGCACAACACAAAGTTGCGAAGTCTCAATTGATAAATTCTGCAAGCATGTTAACTTTGACGAAGAAAGATGACCATTTATCCCTTCAATGATTCAAAGAAAGGTTGATGATTTTTTGCAGTGAAAACATAAAAGAAAAGAACACAGGTCAAAATATGTATACCTTGATTTTCAATAGTTATCATTGTGTGACTTTGCGATGAAGAGGAAGATTCAACTGGATAATAAGCATGATGACATGCGATATTAGATACTTGCATTATTGACTTTGCTTGAAGAGTTTTTTAAGTTTAAGAAGGGAATATATTGCATTGACATGATGAACGTTTGAATTGATAAATTAAGTTTATGCTAATTGATTAGTAGATTGATTGAAAGATTACCATTAGAAGATACGTTTTGAATGGTAGAATGGAACAATTGTTGACTAACTGATTGTAAACACGAAATCAACGTCGTGTTTTGTTTTTTTGCAGCACGAGCTTCTCTAAGTCGTTGTAAGAGTTCATTTTTTTCTTTTTTGGCATTTCTGCATACCTTTGACGTCTTTTGGCATTTCTATCCATTTCTGAACGTAGAAAAGAGCTGAATGAAGATAACGACGACTCATAATAATTAATTGAAGGGATTCTTCTAAATATCAATTTTTTATATCTTAGTTTCTCTAATATATTGTTCTAATTCTCAACGAATAGAACAATTAATATTTGTATGATACATAATCAGTATCATATATTTGGTACTAATGGGTACACTATTCGAGAAATTAATCTCTTTAGATTAAAAACTGAATATATCAAAATTATCACTAAATCCATAATGGTAAATAACTTGAAATATTAAATTCAATAGGATGAGATCCAGTACAAAAGAATAAATTTTAATATAATGTGCATAAATAAAACATCATAGAAAAATACACAGAATAATAACAACTGGATGCATGCTTTAATGAATAAAAAATGTTATAATTTCTTAATAATTTTGTAGATCTTTCTTTAAAGATTATCGTATTGCTTTAATTCATTGGATTTTTACGAATAATTTTGTTAATTGATGAATGTGTTGGGTATATTATATCTCAAGATGTTTAGTACTTTTAATTAATTGTTTATGTATTCGTTTAGTTTTACAATACATCTTAGATTAATGCCAACATAAAGTTTCACAAATATGGATTATGAAAAATACAATTTATGAAATTAATAACGACATTTCTTCAAAATAAAAAACTCTTGTTTGCTTTAATATTGCTTTATATTCGTCAACGAGTTCAATCAGTCGAGCTGTATCTTGCATGATGTTATAACTCTGTGAATTCGTATCTTGAGTTGCGTGTGCTTTCTTGTTTCGTGCATGATATTTGATTTTAAGCTCATCTAGCCAGGCTTTTCGTGCATAAGTAGTTTGAATTAAGTTTTTCAGTAGTCTTTTCCGGTCAAAATAAGAAGTACCTTCCATAATGTCTGCAAGTTTTGTCAGTTGAAATAATTTATTGAAACAGAATCGAATAAATATTTCAAGAAGTCTTTATAATAATTTAATTGGAATCAAGTGTGATGTAGTAATCTTATGTTCATTTCAGATTCTTCGTAAAAAGTAAAAATGATAAATTTTGTGTGAAGTTTTATCTTTCTTTTATGCAACTCATAAAACAAGCATTTTATTATTTCAAATAGCAAATAGTAAACGTTACAGTACTAATTCTGGGTGATTATAAGATCTAATTTATCCGATGGTTTATTAGCTTTTCATAATATTTTCTTGTTCTAATGAGTATGTCTTTTAATTTATTAGTGAGTACAATAGTTTGACTTTTTTTATAGTTCTTCACATATTTGCGTGTATTAAGATTGTTATGTGCATATTTCTTTTGTGCACGATATCTTGCTAGTATACTATCTAGTATTTGTTTGCGTTTATATGTTTGTTTGATTTATCGTTTCAAATATCTTTTTTTTTAATATCCTCAATTGATCTGTAAAACTAAAACTTATCAATGTTTGCTATAAGGATAAATGCTTTGCATGATATGGTTGGTTGAATTTTATTCAAGTGATAATTCCACATATAAAAATAAATGCGTATTTAAACACTGGATTTGAATTTTATTTAAGTGATAATTCCAAATATCAAAAAATGCATATTTTCACACAAAAGAGTTTATTAAAAAGGAAATAAAACAATTTTGTTATATTTTCTAGTTAACATACTAATAACGATTCAAGTAAACGAGTAATAGGATATCATGTAACAAATTATTTTTCATGTTAGTAAAGGTTACATTAGATAAAAAACATTATTAATTGTTGTGACTTTGTAAAAAAGTCCTAAATTATGTTTTCAAACAATAAATGATAGAGAAGATTCCATTAGCTTTATGGAATATTTTCGAGAACATGTTATTTGTTTAACACTTATGAAAGTCATTGTCAACATTATGTTTCAACAATATATTATTTATTTTAACGTTACTAGAAATAATTGTTGGTGTGATATGTTCAGTTATACCTTTGAGAACATATTGAAGATTTGTACAAATGCATGAAGGTTATGTTTTGTAACTTTATTAATTGATTATTAATCACAAAGTCAGATGTATTCGTTTAATTTCTGCAAGAAGATTTATGAGAATCAATTGTTAACGGACAACAACTTAATCAGGACCAATTGTGACATAGGTCCTTTCATGTTTTTATTTTGTTAAAATATTATACGTTATGATTTCGTGCATCGGATAATGAAGCATATACAAATAGCTCTATTATATGGTAAATTAATAGAAGGAAAGCGTTCAATATCATGGATAGAATATGTTAAGTGTCACCGTTAATAAAGCTTTTACACATAAAGGAATCACTGACATACTATGATACATGCAATTTTTTTGTTAGTTGATTTAGTGCATAAAAGTAAGACATAACAAACGTAACTTAAACAATAAAAACATATGATAAGAATGATATAGAACTTACAATGATTGATAAACAAAGGAGAGCTGTTATTTACGCAAACAGAGCAGAAGAGACTGCAACGTACTGAGAAGGAAAATACATAAGAAAAAATACAAAGTTAAGGCTATATTTGTTAGTATATCAATTGAAGAAAGAGGTTGTTTGTCGTAAATGTCAATGCTAACTACGAACCCTTAATCTTTGGCACAAAGCTTGGTGAAAATTCAGGTGGCTTACCTCGTTTTTCTTATTTCAGACAATCAAAGTAACATGCAGTGTGTGAAGTGTTAGCAAAGAGTGGTAAGTAACGTTTTTATAATAGGGCTAGCAAGTGAGATATGAGAAATCAATATCTTTTTGGACGTTGGTTGTTGACAGATGGTGATGGATTATTGGCCTTTTGCATTTCTCTTAAACTATCTGACAATTATGGCAAGGAGAACATAATAGACATCAATAAATTCTACAGTTGGATTTCATTTGTCGACGAAAGTAATATCGCTATTTTCTTTGTTACCGTATAGCGAAACCAACTCTGTGATTTCAACTTTTATTACATTGCGACAAACTTCAGGAAGTCGTATACAGTTAAAAAATTTCTAGCAAATTATTGAGAGCCATGGATTGTGATATTGATAAGTGATTAGAAGAAAAGTTGTTCGTTATTTTCACAAGGGATAAAAAAACACCATATAAGATTGTCTGATCAAGTCAAGTTGTAGATTGATGGTGATATCCAACACAAATAATGGCATGAATTAATTTTTCAGTTTTATAAAGAAATACTACTGCTATGTTAACTATTTGTTATAAAGTTGCAGAAGTCGTTTTTGACTGTTGAGCATGTTCATGATATATCTGTCAACTTAGCTAGGAGTTACTTCTTTAACAATATATATATATATATATATATATCAGTGAGAAGACGTTTCCGTCAGCATTCCATTTCTTTTTCAACAATTGGCTTAAAATGTAGTTGCTTATCTGCAGTTTTCACTATTTGTCCATTCGGGAAACGTAAAACAACAGAAATCAATGAGAGTTGTTTTTCATCTGTCCAAGAAAGAAAGATGTCGCTGTGTTAGTTTATCTTTATGTTAAAATACACCGAATTTATTCAGCTGTGATAAAGATGAAGAAGTCGATTTGAAATGTTGAGCATGCGCGTGATAAATATGTCAACTTCACTATTCCCTAGTAGTGCAACAATAAATATATATCCGTGAGAAGACGTTGTTTCCGTCAGGATGTCGGTTCTTTGTTGATCTGTCATTTACACTCTTTGTCTATTATGTGAAGGTAAAATAACAGAAATCAAGAAGAGTTGCTTGTGATGTATGGAACAAAAAATGAAGTCGATGTGTTAGCTTGTCTTTGTGGTTTCAATACACAGAATCTGTTCAGAAGCGACAAAGTGGAAGAAGCCGAATTTGACTCTTTATCATACGCGTGATATATGTGTCATGAGTGAGACGAAACGTCCTTCAAAAATATATATCTATCAGTGAGAAGAAAGGTTGTAGGAAAGTAAGTGGAAAACATATGTTAATGATTTTTGTCATAAGTAAGTTTATAATAGATAATCATACGCTTTGTATATCTGTCAAGTTAGCTAGAAGCGTTCTTTTAAAATATATATATATCTATCATTGAGAATATCAGCAGGCATGATTGACATAGTTTAGCTTTGGAATAGAAAAATGCAATGGCATTCTGTTTGAACTCACATCACTAGATTTCGAGAATGGTTGCCACTTAAGATGATATTGGAGACTCTTGAATTCGTTCACATTTGATTACGTGGAACTCATAATTGGGAGTGGATTTTGTTCCCAGCTCATGAAATTCAAAAGTAACTATAAGCAAGCCAATGCAAGAGAATGAATGAATAGGATAACTTCGTAGATTATTAAAACAACATGGGATAAAATTTGTAGAAGCTTAAAAGCTACCCGACGCCACAAAATCGTTAAATGCTTGTGTGCAGAAATAGAGAAGGGAAAAACCATGCAATTCATCTCTGAAACTTTATCACGATGGATGCCAATGCAATATTCCAACTTTTGCAGGAGAATAGTCAGTCAAGCAAAAAATATGGGTTGTGGCAAACCAGTAAAAGTTGAAGAAGATAGATTAGAAAAATTGAAATCTTTTATGATATATGTGTTTTTTAATTTTAATTTTGAAAATTTGTAGCATTTTGTCATTTTAAATTGGTTAATTTTTGATGAAAATGTTCATATAAAATGACAAATAATGAAATATAACGTTGCAGATTTTGATGCAAGGTAATCAACTTATTGTTATTTTTGTCTAATTTGGTTTCTATTTCTTTGTTGAAATTTTTAAGAATCATAATGATATAATGTTGTGAAAGAGAGATGAAGGGTTATTAATTTTTACTCATTCATCATGCTTGCAGACCAATCGAGATGGCGAAAACTGGAAGAGAAGAAGAAAATCAGAGAGAATTGAAGAAGAAAAATTATGAATAATTAGTACATATATTATTTAAATGTCTATAACCATTACAAAACTCAATAAGATTTTGGAAACTTTTATTTATGAATTTATGGCATCGATTTATATTATAGTAATAAACTCAATCATGTTGATTTGGTATTATACTCGTAGCATATGAAATAACCTTTGTTTGTCTACTTTGAACTTTTTGGCATGACAAAAAAGAAATATAAGCCATCATTAATAGGAAAGTGAAACACATGTCATTCCATTAGGAAAGCTTCATAATTCGAATGCGCAAGATGAATTAGCGTACTGAGCAACTAAAGCAACTGCTAAACTCGCCTTTCTATTTTGTATAATATATCCATCAGGAAGTGGTTGATGTTTCACTTAACTTGCGTCTATATGAGAGAAATGCCAAAAAGTTGGTATCTTCCATCAATAGATTTTCCATTTTCATGCTCTTGCATTAGTGCATGCTTCTTCGTTGAATCTCTTGAATGACCAGAATTATCAACATAAGATGATGATGAGTGAGTTATCAACCCATTTGCATTGAATATATCAACTTTAATGCCAGAAAGTGATCGATATTCACTTAGTAGACTGCATTAAGTATTACTTTGCAAGTGATCATTTACATCTCCGTGGTTTGTCGATAACTTTTCATTAGATTCTACCAACTTGAGCGATAAGTTTGTAGACATTAACGACGGTTGGTTGGCAAGCAAGTTAAAATTTTCATCTTGATGTAGTACATGTGTTGTTGTTGGATTAGCAGTTGTTATTGTTTGATTTATCAGTGGTGCATAAAATCCGTTGGAGGAATTCGAGCTTGCTGCAAAGCCTGACAGCAGACCTCTCGAAGTTAATTAATAGTTGAACATAAAGTTTAAGTTAAGAAAACTTAGCCTACTTGATGGACTTGAAACTTTCAGGGAATAGCGTATGAAAAATGTGCATGACCATTACCTTCTGTAGGTTGAACAAAGGAGTCGGCAGATGAAGGCACCATGCTTGCTCGGGGTCTCTTTGGCATAGGCATTAGAAGGGTATTTAGTGGAGAAGGAGCAACCATAGGTTCTATTTCCCAAGGTGAAACCCTATTTGGACGAGTTATACGACTTGTTTCATGCCAACAAACCTAAATGCAAAAAGAAGTCAAATCATGTTTTACCTGTTACTATAAATGTAATGTACCAAATCATTTAGTACTACCTTCAGGCATCTCCATTTGGACTTTTGCCACATATTAGGATTAGCATCTTCAATTCCGACAACAGCGTCGCTAAATCTTTAACATTGCAAAAATTGCTATTATGACATTTTATGAGCGTTTATTTCTAAACCATTTATAATTTGTTTAGGAGAAATAGTCAGTACCTTTGTTCAGGAGTTTCCTCACCTTCAAATTTCATTTGGAACTTCATGCCTATAGAATAATTAATCTTTATGGATTCCATGTATTGGTTTAAGGGAACTATGAAGTTAGCGGGACTTGTCCTGTGTCAAAAAAATGGAAGAGGAACATGAAAAACTTCAACAAGAAGTCTTTATAGTCAATTTTTGTTAGGCAGAAGGTTTAGCCACCAATTTAACTTTGGATAGCAGACTCACAAACTCTACCTCACATTGTTAACCATTTGAGGAAACAACAATAGTAATTGAACAAGATACCTCGGCTTGTAGTATATTGTAAACATCGTTTGTGTTGATATAGCCTGCCATGCTGTGGCAAGTACACCAACATACATACTGTGACTGGATATGATAGATGGCTGTACATTACCCTGTTGCTGCTGTAATTTTCTAACGCCAACTTTTAGTTCTCCGTTTTCACCTCTAAAATCCAACCGTAAATGAAAATATTAGTTATGTGTAGGTAACAATTTCAATAGTTGATGAGAAGAAACAGTATAGTAAAAACTACTAACCTTAAAAATATAAAGACATCACCAGCTTCAAGTTGTTTACAAGTTGCAAATACACTCCATCCACCTTGAAGCATGTGTCTTTTATGATGACCTGACACTAACATCAGAATATGACTTAAGCACCTAATATTGTTTACTCATAGAGAATCTTGTCTACCAACGTATGCGCAAACAATGTAACAGGCTACCCCAAACATAAGGTTTATTACCTCGTAATGTATGACAAAACCTCCATTCGTTTCCATGTAAATCCTTGGTAATTAATTCCTGTGTAGGATATTGGCTCGACATATCCTGTGACGCAATAGAAAGGTAATGCTACTTGAGAACTAGTTGTTAATTTGCAAAAAAAACATTACTAATTATCACAAGGTGTAGTGGACTAACCAATGGGGGCAAACACTCGTTACCATGATGTTTAAGAATGACAAGTCCACCGTGAGTACTGGCATCTGAGGGACTCAAAGTCTTGCAAAATAAGCGTACATGAAACTTCGGTGGAGAGGATGAGGGAGCTTTCTTTTTGACTGCATTCTCATCTTGCTGATATGATAAGATAACTATATCATAAGAATCATTTGTCTTTGAATATTCAACCGTGCATTATATAACATAAAACATAACGAAGTTAGTACTTACATTAGCCTCAGGAAGTAACGTCACTTCAGCAAGGACTTCATCTGTATCTGGGTGGGCCTACAACATATTATGAGACCATAAACGAAACATGAAATCACAAAACCTAAAATAAACTTGCCAAGTAATGAACGTTAAGTACAAATCAATAATTTCAATGCCAAAGCTATTAATTACGTACTTTCAAAATAACTTTAATGACACGACACAGAATCTTTGACAGAAGGTTATAAAACGGCTTTTTCAGGTCAGCTGGTTGGTTAATTGACGCTTCAATCTGATCAACACATGAATAAAAAGCGATTTAAAGTCATATAAAATGTAAACTTGACAATACAAACGCAAATCAAATCTGCGAAAATCTCTTATAACAAAGTTCACACTACATAAATCATAAGAAAATAAATTATGTAAAGCAGACCTGTTCAATATGTCCTTGAGGGAAGTACAAGACATGTTCATTTTGTTGAGGGACGGTTACTAACGGACCAGCACAGGCATACCATAGTTCGCGATAAAGAGCAGCTTCAGCATCTGCACAATACATGCCATTATAAGACTATAGCAAAATCACCAAAGAGCTTTCAATGACTTCAAACAATATTCATCTGTCATCAACTCGAGAGCACAAACAAATTGTAGGGCAAAGTTTACCTTTAACGCTAAGAGAGTTCGTAGAATCATATTGTTGCACCTCCATATCACTTCTCAAGTGGTTAGGTTCACTATACCTAGATGAAATACTCTCTCCTCTTTCTCCACCTGTGGAAAAAACCTCATTTATTTTTCGATTTTTCAATAATATTTCAATTATTTCATTTTCATGGAAAATCATTATCAAACAAATATATACGTATAAATATACATATATAACGGCTATCTTGTACAAAAATACTAACGGTCATATAACGACTATAATTTACATATTTCTAACGGTTATATAACAGCTATATTCTATATTTGTCTATAAATAAACGAATTTTCATTCATATATTCACATAAATATTTCTCTTCTTCTTCTTTCAAATTCCCAATTACAAACATGTCGTTGCCTTTTTATTTGTTCTATTTATTGTTAATTACCTTACTAATCATAGGAATATTTCACATAGAGGAGAAACATGATTTTGAGTTTAATGTAATAATTCTTATATTGGTTGTTTTTCCTTTGTTTTTTATTGCAATATTTATGGAATAAAATTCTAATTATGTTTTGATGATTGTTTGCAGATAATAAGAAAATTGAGAAGAATTAATTCTAACAATAAAGAAATTATGAGTACAATTCATTGCTCAAATCATTGTGGGAAGTAGAAGACGTGTCCTTTTTTTCAAGGAATGATTACCAAAAGAACGGTACAAGCATAGTTCGCGATAGAATCACCAAACAACATCGCATTAAAACAAAATTCATCTCTAATCCACCCCAGAACACAAACCAACCATAACAAAAGTTTACCTTTAGCACCGTGAAAGCTCGTAGAATGATATTGACGCACCTGTATATGACTCGTTGGGTGATTAGGTTTCTGATAACCGGAAGAAAAGCTAGCCCCTCTAATAGTAGCAAAGTTGTTGCGGCGTTGTTCTCTAAGATTTCTGCAGCCGTTGTGCTATAAACAATTTACTCTATGACTTGCATTGGTTTGTGCTATTACAAAGATGTCAAAATAGGAAGGTATAACAAGCATATGGAGTCGGTTTTTATTGACGGTGATAGTAAATGTGTGACAGTTGGCGTCGTTGTATCAAACAAAAGAGACAAATTTTAACAATGGGGTGATGGTTGAAGATCTGAGATTCAGGTACAAGCGAGATTTGTGGCGGCATTTATGGCGGCGCTTGCAGCAAATTTGGTGGACGTGATAATGAACAGAGTTATAAACATTAAGATGGAGGCTGGAAGTGGTGTTTCCGACAATAGTTTCATTGATTGTGCAAAGTTTTGTCTAAAACTTATTTATCGCTCTAGAAGTTAAGCTAATTTTCTGTTCTTGTTAATGTCTTATCCAACAATAACATTTGTCAAACTTGCTAATCCATTTAATAGAGCTAATAAATGCACTGAACCACACAATCACTTCAGCCACAATGATAGAATATTAACAAGGTCGAGCGTGTCTAAAGAACAGTATTAAGACTTTGGAGATGTATTTGTCCGTTTTTTATTGTCATCAAACTCGTGACAGAAGAACAACATAAAAATACAAACACGCAGGCTTTAATTGATGTAGACAGTGACTTATAATCATCTCAATTCTAACGTCAGGCGCACAAAAAAACATGACATGCCAATGAGTTATGGCTTCAATCTGTATTTCTTTACGTTAGGATGCTGTTTGTTTGCCATGTGATATGCATTATTGAAGAAGTGGGCCCGATCAAAGAATCTTTCCATTACTAATGACTGACAATAATTTATATCCATTATGTGACAAAAAATCTTACTTTTATTTTCAAACGGTAAAGTCCAGTCTCTCAATCTCTATCTGTCTCTCAATAGTACGTCACGCCCACAATATCAAATTAGCGTTTATGATCTATCTACAAACGACTCTTTGTATTTGTCAGTTAGTGTTTTCTTTTCTACCACAATCAATGGTGTAGGGGTCCATTGTGTGACGAGTAGGTATCGTCTTTTTTCTCTTCTATGGGTATGGCTTAAATGTGTAATACACTTTCCATAAAATTTGTAAAATCATATTCCATTCAAAATCAGGGGATATTTTATTTCAATTGTCTTGTACTTTCCATATGTAAACAACGTATATATGAACATATAAACCAATCACGTTATGACTTTGTTGTATCTAACACTAGAAACGAAGAACGTCTGGGTTAACGTTCAATGCAAACTCAATAGTGGGATGGCACTGACGTTCATTTGCTTGTGCTCGTGTCAAGCAACAGTTCCTATCTCTCTACCTGCACTCGGTTGCAAACGAAACTTCAACATACGAGACGACAAATACAACTTGATGACCAACTTAATACCAGTTAGCCCTTCATTCAGACGTTTCAGATGACCAAATCATTTGATTTCGTTCAATCCGTTGGTTGTTCCTGAATAGTTGTCCCTGTCTTCACTGCAGTAGAAGCATTTAAACGAACCAGAAACAATGTTGAAGGGTTGTTTTGCAGGAGGAACTGATACAGCAATTGCTGAGAGTGAACCATTTTCTGCAGAAGAATCTTACACTATAAAGTTTACTTCATATTAATCAACAGATTCATTTTTTTCTCAACAGTTAACATTTCGCACAGTACTGGAACACTAACCTTGAACGTTTTCTGCAGTAAGGGCATTGAACGTTGAGTGGAAATTTTTTTTCCAAAGTACTGGGATTAGTTGAACACCTACATGAAAGAAACAATCATGCTGATGTTCATATACATTCATAAGAAAAATCTTTTTTTATAGCAGTAATCATCTGATCACCTGGATATCAAATATACTAACAACAAACCATTTGCAAGTAACAGAGAAAACATACGGATGCAGACAAAAGTAAGGTTGAGCAAAAACAAGAGGATGTCTTTGTCAAATAATTCTCCAAACTAAATGGGACCAGCTGAAGAAGAATAGAAGGAAATAAGAATAAATTATAATTGATTAAGTCAAACTTCCAGTTTCACAGAAGAAACGCACAAAAGCAAAAACTAACCTGTACAAATTCGACACATCACATCATGTACCGATCCATACATACTGTAACAAATGACCCAACCATAAGAACTTCCAGTTTCACAGAAGAAACGCACAAAAGCAAAAACTAACCTGAAATAATTCGACACACCCAGAAATGAATCTGTTTGTAAGACCCAGAAATGAACAAGTCGTCGATGTTTTAGACATTGGAATGGAAAATGAGAGAGGAATCTCAATCTCCTCGTGAGTCGATGAAGCAGACTTTGAAGACGATTTGGGCAGTCTCTGCTTCGCACCATTGGGCTTCTAGAGACAGCAAAAACATTTTTCACTCATTAGACCGAACCTATCAAGAAATTAATGAAAAGCAGAAACATTAAAAGAGAATGGCGAGACTGGAGCCGACGATGCGGAAGCTGAAGCCAACACCGCCGTGACGCAAGGACCACTGGATCTCACAGGAGAAGCAGAAGCTTGGCAGAGATTATGTTCCGCACCAACTCCACCATTTGAGGTCCAATAATCATAAGACCTTTTCGTAGACGCTGCGAAACATGAAGTCATTGGCCAGTCAAAAAGATAAATTACAGCTAGAATTTCATCTCAAAACTCCAACTAAAAAACATGTCCTAAATCTGCTCTTTTGTTTTGTGATTCTATGAAAATTTCATAAATGCTAATTAGATTGAGGCAAATGACCATTCAATGTCCAATCTTTTGCAAAATGTTACCACGAAACGTACCTTCATGTACAACCGGTCCTCAAAATGTCGAGCTGTACCACCAAAGGAGGTTACCTGACCATCCGTTTCCTCTATCACCAAATCAAACTCATCATCGAAATAATCTCTAAAACCCATTATTTTTGCCTAGATTTAACACCTGTTACACAAACCAAATAAACACAACTAACAGATAAATTCTTACCAATCATCAGGAGCAACTAGGCAAGATTGGTTTTACGAGGTTGAGGAAGAAAATCGCTTGAGAGACGAGAGAGAGAGAACCGCCTGAGAAGGAGAGAGAAATAATTTGAGAGAGGAGGGAGAGAGAATTATAGAGCAAATATATGTACATGCAAAAGAAGCCTAACCGTCAGATCAAAGGGACGAACGGGATGAATTTCGTGTTCGTCCATCCCGTTCGCCCTTAGTAAGTATACTTAATAAGCATCCAAAGTTTAGAAAAAAAATAGGTAATTTAATTATAATTAAAAATGGACAATTAATTAACCCAAATTTTGACTTTTAGTTGTTAATAATATTATATAACTTTGCTCATACCCGTTGTAGTCTTAGTTTAGACGATAGAGTGCGTGGCTTTTAACCATGTGCTCGTGGGTTCGATTTCCGCAGACAGCATCTTAGCATTTGCATTGTATAAATGGGCGATTTCCAAATAAATGGTAAGGAAATCTTCATTGATGAGGAGACTTTGCAATAATAATAATAATAAAAGACGCGCCCACACCAGAACGTCAGTTTCTCTAGCAAATGTAGAAATGGTCCGGGAGTTATCCTGACCTCTAACGGACGGGTCATAAACCCGATTTGGAAACTACAACGAGTCATGTTTTAATGAGATTTACTCTTTTTTTAAGTCAAAAATTGTTTCTAAAATGAATGAAACAGTGTTTTCGACGATGACAGCAGCGTTACATATTTTCAAATTACTAAGATAATCAAGAAATCAAACAACCCAAAAAATGAAATCTCAAATGATAACTCTGTAATTCATTTTTACTACCACAAACATACGGAACGGAGTGAACAATGGAATTGAATATCATGTTTAAACAATCTATGTGAAAGGCTCTGATATTACTCGATGGAATTTAGACTTATGATCATTATATAATCAGATTTCTAAGTATTAAACTAAATAACTAGAATCGGGTGCAGATCGAATAAACAATGATTTATGTATAAATAAGAATATTCATCTTGATCCGTTGCACAACAGAAACATAAATAGTAAAATTTGATGGATTTGTATTTTTCTAAGTCAAAATCTAGAGACCAATTGGATTTTTCTTATGGAGCAAAGAAAACTGACAAAAATTTTTTTATGAGAAATGTCAAGCATATATCTGACTTGAAGACTACAACTTTTTTATAGCCAGTTTAAACTTACGGATTATTGTAACTCTATTAATCATAATGATTCATAATGAACTTCTATATATTATACCTATATTAATACTTAATTAATATTTTTATAGACCCAATTAATTGACTAAAGTTAGATCACATTTTATTAGGCTTATAACCAAATTTATGAAGCCACTGTTAGAGTGCTACTTTGCTATTACAAAACTGCCTGTACGTAATCGGCTAGCTTAGTAGGTTTGTCGATAAATCCGTCTTAGGTTTAGCTTGCAGTTTGGCAACAAGTCCTGGAGCACTTTTAACGAGGCCTGAATCAAAGATCGTTCCAAAAAATAACCGTCTGGTATTTACTATTTAAGACAATCATCACGGTCAGTAAAAGATGGCAAAACATTAAAGGGAAGACCGAAGAAGGATGGCTCATCATAAGATAAGAAATAAGAATAGATATTATCCTTATAATTAGAATAATTTTTTAAAAGAAAGGAATAATTACTATTACATATTAATTGATTTGTAAAAAAATACTAAGACATAAAATTTTATTATTAATTAATAACAATGTAATTAATTAATAATAATAATATTTTAATTAATTATATTATAATTAATTAATTAATTACAGTATTTTAATTAATGAATGAATTATATTTTAATTAATTATATTTTAATTAATTAATTAATTATAATACTTAATTATGAATAATTATATTTTAGTTAATTATATTTTAATTAATCATAATGTAATTAATTAATAATAATACTTTAATTAATTAATTAATTACAGTATTTTAATTAATAAATAAATTATATTTTAATTAACTAATTTTAATTAATTATTTAATTATAGTTAATTTTATTATTTTAATTAATTTTATTTTAGTTAATTAATTAATTACAATATTTTAATTAATGAATAAATTAGATTGTAATTAATTATATTTTAATTAATTAATTGTATTTAATTAATTAATATTAAAAAATTTAAAAAAAAACTACTACTAAAGAATAAGTTTCATTCCTCTACTAAATAGAAAGTATGAAAGATTATCCAAAAATGAGATATCAAATTATTACACCTATAATAGTAATCAATAACTAATCACTCACTTTTAATTCTTTATTCACCAACCCCTTCTCAAATTCATCAACCAAACACCCTAAATGTCCAGTATCTAACAATCATCATAGTCCAACTTATTACCGCTTATCTCCCTTATAAACAGTGGAATGTCGGTACAATTATAGAATCCGCACAATATATTCCGGAATCTATTTCGACATGACAAATTTACCAGAAACGTGATCATTATCAAGATGCCAAGCCACCATGGGAAATAGTTTTCTTCAGTACTGGACGAGTTCTAATCAGAGCCTCCAGTGGAACAACCTTGCGCATGGTAATGCCACTACCTTCGGTCATGTCGAGCAGCTCCTCAGACACCCTTTGCCAATCAAAGCATTGAATCAACGAACCCAATGCTAGTCCCAAAACACGGTGAGCTATGTTCATTCCAGGACACGACCTTCTTCCTAAGCCGAAAGGCATGAGCTTGTAGGCTGATCCATCGTCAGTGTAGAATCTTTCAGGCTTGAAAGTGTGAGGATCGTCCCAAAGTTTATGATCTCTTTGTAAAGACCATGCATTTGCCAGAACCATAGTGCCACGTGGTATGTGGTAGCCTCCGATAACACAATCTTCAGATGCCACGTGAGGGTCGATGATTGGAGCCGCTGGATACATTCTGAGTGTTTCTAAGATTACGTTTCTGAGGTAGGACAACTTGGGGACGTCGGAGTCATCTAGTAAACGTTCTTGCCCAACTTCCGTGTCCAATTCCTCTCTAACTTTCTCTAATTTGTCAGGATTGTTGAGTAGACATGACATCGCCCATTCTGATGTTACAGTTGTCGTATCCGTCCCCGCAATAAAAAGAATCTTCAGTACGCACCGCCAACGTAATGAGAGTATTAGAGCAAGACAGAAAGAAAGAAACATAAACCATTGCAGATAATTTCGCTTACAAATCCTAATGAATAGAAATTCAGTCTGATTCAATGGTTTTAAAGGGAATTCTGACAAACAAAAATTCATAGATAAAAATAATAAAATCTTTTAGCTTTTGCTTATATCTTCTTCTTTAATTTTCTTTGAATATTGTTAAGTTTGTGACCTCACAAATTTTAAACATTATCTGTGACACATAACATGTGTTCAGATTCAGAAAAAGGAATGGACGCTATGATTCTTCTTGTAGCTTCCAAGAAATATTAAAGAACGAAGTGCACTCACCAGCATATACCCTTTGATAATATCGTCAGTGAAGTACTCGGGTTCCTTCTTTTGCAGCAAAAGGAAGCTGTTAACCGCAGTTCTCGCGCTATCTGTATGCAACTTATTTCTGTGCTCGTCAACTATACCTTGCAAGAAGGCATCGATTTTCTTAGCAAGCTGAACCATGGACTTCTCAAAACAACCACCGTCAATCCAATTCCAGAAGGGAAAGAAATCCCCTGGATTCGAGGAATCGTAGTAAATAGAAAGATTCTTAATTAGCTTCCCGAACTCCCTTGCCTCTTTTACACTATCTTCATCAGCATGGTACCCTTTGCCTGTAACCATTCTCATTATGAAATTAAAAGTCAGCTCTTGAAAATATGTCTTTAGCTCTAACTTGGCAAAATCATGAAGCGAGTCCTGGGATAGCTTGGCTATCAGTTGCTTGACTTCGTCTTTTGCTATGCCCGTGATGAGCACGTTGGCTCGAGTATTTGAGAAGAATTCCGTGGCACCAATGCGACGTAGGTTACGCCAATGTTCACCATATGATGCTTGGTCCACTGAGGTATAATTATAACCGAAGTGCTTGCCAGCAAGCAGTTTCGGACGGTTCGCAAGAATCATATCATTTATGGTGAAGCATTCCTCCATGGCGGATGCAGAGGAGACAACAACCACCAGGCTGGATCCAAATCGGAGAGAAAATATAGGGCCATACTTTTGAGCAAGTTTGTGGTAGGTTTTGAACATGGGCGGTTTTTGGAGATGGAGATGACCAATGAAGGGTAAAGCTGGTGGGCTAGGAGGAAGGTTTCTTTGGGACGTTCTTCTTTGATAGAACTTGTGAACGAGACAGATGACCAGAAGAGAGAAAGCAAGGTAAAGAACCATGGCCTCCATTTTATCTCTCTCTGCTACTTCAGTGTCAAAGATGCAACTGCTTCTCGGAATATAAAGCGATTGTGCGCGGTAAGTAAAACGGTAGATAGGCTATACATGAACGTTTTAAAAAACTTCTGTGGTCGTCGTGGTCTCATAATAATAATAAATTTTTATTATTTTTATTATTATTATAAATAATAAAAATAAATTTTATTTTGATTTAATAACAATAATTATAATAATTATAAAATAATAACACAGACAGAATTTCAAGTATATATTTTAAGAAAATACATTAGTTGCCACTTTTATGTATGACTCAATGTGAATTAAATATTATAACCCGCTTTACACAATTTCGAACTGAAAATGAAGAGCTTCGTGCAAAAGTAAATAGATAGTACCATATGTTGAAGGTCCAGTTTGCTCGCACTAAAAAAAGTGGAATCACCCACCTCAGGTGCCCTTACACTTCGGCCCAACAGAGTAGTGGAGGGATAAATTAGAGTTTAATCTTACTCAATTTTTCAGAGAGAGGGCCACCTATAGCTATCATGTATGTAGGGTTTTAATCCCTTTAAAACATAGGATCCGTTCATATCAAATCATCAAGAATTAAGTAAAAGCGGAAGCATACCTGAATCTATTATGTGAAATCTGCACTGGAGTCTTGTGGTTTGTCTTCCAAATTAGAACGTAGCCGTTTCTCCAGAGTTTTCCTTTGATCTCTCTGTTTTCTCTCTGATGATGAGATATCAGAAAAAAAGAATGCGTACATTTAATTTGGGGGCCATAACTACTTTTATTAGGGCAAAACCCTAATCTAATATCTAGTTTGGCCCATCATAAAACTAGAAATTATAGTCCGATCTCTACACATATGAAGTCCACACTTAAAATAGGTACATAAAGCCCAAAATACAATAATCATATTAGACCACTTTAATTAATTGGGCTCAACTTTATATGATAGTCTTTATACACAATTATGCACATATAAGCCCACATGTTTGATTAAAAATCCTTACAATCTCCCACTTGGGCTATATGTATTACCTTAAAATTGTGTATTAACCTTATGAGTACTCAGAATTTTGCTCTCATTACCGTATGCATCCCTAGACAATCCGGTCTATCAATTATACCAATATAGGATCAAAGCGTCTTTCGTTACAATTAACGTAACTAAAACTATCGACGGTCACATATGCTGATATAATTAAATGATACGGATCAAGCATGGATGTGTAGCATGGAAATTATAAGCAGCGTGATCTTCGCATGCTTATTTCCAACTGGTTCAACCTTATGCTTTAGTTAGATCAATTTCAAATAAGTTCAGAGATAAAATAAACCAAATATCTTGAAGCTAAAAATAATCTCGAACAAATTAACCAAAAACTGTATCCAAAATGATAGTGAAAAAATATCTAATCTGAAAAACATCTACAATACAAACTCCTACTGAAACTATATATCCTGAAAAGGTGCACACCCATATGAGCAGTGTGCTCATGAAAGACCTTGGGTGGCACTCCTTTAGTAAGCGGATCCGCAATCATGAAGTTTGATCCAATATGCTGTATAGACAACTATCTACTCTGAACTCTTTCTTTAACAATTAAGAACTTGATGTCGATGTGCTTTGACTTTGTCGAGCTCCTATTGTTATTGGAATATAACGCTGCCGAGTTATTGTCACAAAAGAACTTAAGTGGTCTTTCAATAAAGTCCACAATGCGCAGCCCGTGACAAAGTTTCACAATCATATCTGTGGTGAGATGCCTTATAACACGCTATAAACTCCGCTGCCATGGTTGAACAAGCTATAAGTGTCTGCTTAGCACTCTTCCAGGAAATAGCTCCTCCAACAAGCAGGTAGATATAGCCTGAAGTGGATCTCCTACTATCTTGGCATCCAGTAAAATCGGAATCAGAATAACCAATGATCTCTAGTTTATCCGAATTTCTGTATGTGAGCATATAATCTTTTGTTCTCTGCAAGTACCGCATGACCCGTTTGGCTACTTTCCAGTGATCCAATCCCGGGTTACTTAAATATCTCCCTAGCATTCCAATAATGTATGCAATATCTAGACGTGTACAAACTTGAGCATACATTAGACTTCCACAGCCGAAGCATAAGGAATCTTCTGCATTTCCTTAGCTTCAAAGTCATTCTTGGGGCATTGACTTAAACTGAACTTATCTCCTGTAGACAGAAGGGTATCACCTGGTTTACAATCTTGTATGTCAAACCTTTTAAGTACCTTTTCGATATAGCTCTTTTGTGATAATCTAAGAATACCTCGAGAGCGTTCCTGATGTATTTGAATCCCTAAAACAAAAGAGGTGTCGTCAATATCTTTCATTTCAAATTTCTTTGACAGAAATCTCTTAGTTTTGTGCAATAAGCCTATATCATTTGTGGCAAGCAATATGTTATAGACATACAAAACAAGAAAAATGTACTTACTCCCACTGAACGTATATTATATACAATCATCAGCCAAGTTCATCTTAAAACTGAATGAGATGACAACTTGGTGAAATTTGTAATACCATTTATGAGATGCCTGCTTGAGTCTATAGACGGATTTCTTTAGTTTGCAAACCATTTGCTTTGCATCTCCTGACACAAAGTTTTCTGGCTGCACTATATAAATTGTCTCATCAATGTCACCATTGAGAAATGTTGTCTTAACATCCATTTGATGTAACTCAAGACCAAAATGTGTCACTAATGCCATTATTATCCTGAAATAGTCTTTCGAAGATGAGCCTTGTACCTTTCTACATTGCCTTTCGAATCCTTTTTGCTCTTAAACATCCATTTGCAACCAATAGGTTTTGCACTTTTAGGCAATGGTATAAGGTCCCAAACATCATTATCCTTCATGGACTTTATCTCTTCATTCATGGTATCAATCCACTTTTCAGAGTTAGAACTTTCCATGGCTTGAAAGAAGTTGATTGGATCATCTTAGAACTTTCCATTGCTTGACAACCAATGTCAACTTCATGTTTTTGAAGAAATACAACATAATCATCTGAAATTGCATTTTCCTCTCTCTAGTGGATCTCCTTAATGGCATAGGTTCTTGAAGTTGTAGAGTTTGTTTTTCTGGA
Source organism: Erythroxylum echinodendron (assembly GCA_027575705.1). Classification (NCBI taxonomy): domain Eukaryota; kingdom Viridiplantae; phylum Streptophyta; class Magnoliopsida; order Malpighiales; family Erythroxylaceae; genus Erythroxylum; species Erythroxylum echinodendron. Next base: position 29,453,557 of record JANZXR010000170.1, on the reverse strand, counting down.
ATAAGTTGTTGAACTTGGAGAGGTGTTTCCATGACATTGTCTTGATCCATAATTACTCCTTGAACAATGTCAGGAATGGAAACCTGACCTTGATCATTGTCAATAGCAATTATAGGAATTTCAACATGTTCCTCTTCAAGAACAAAGTCCTTAATCCTTTCTCCCCCCGTAAACTCAACATCTTCAAGAAATCGGGCATTTCTCGTCTCAAAAATTTCCTTAGTAGTGGGATCATAAAACTTGTAACCCCTGGATCTTTTAAAAGTTCATAAGAGGTCTTATCAGTTGCTTTAGTTGGAACTCTACTGAGTATATATGTTGCAGTTTTTAGTGCTTCTCCCCAGAGTGATTCTGGCAAGGTAGAATGACTGCCATATCCTTGAGCGTTCTGTTTCGTCTTTCAGCAACACCATTCATGCTAGGCGAACCTAGCATAGTGTATTGTGGGACGATATCGCATTCCTCTAGGAATTTAACAAACGGTCCTAGATGTTGTTCACCTAATCCATCATATCTACTGTAGTACTCACCACCACGGTCAGATATGACACTTTAATCCTTTTGTTAAGTTTGTTCTCAACTTCAGCCTTTAAAGTTTTTGAACACGTCCAAAAACTGTGATTTGTTATGGATAAGATAAAGGTAGCCATATCGCGAAAAGTCGTCTATGAACATTATAAAATACGGTTGACCATTCCAAGACACCGTAAGGAATGGCCCACAAATATCCGTATAGATAAGTTCTAAGACATCTGAAGCCCTATTGGCACCCAATCTCCTGACATTTGTTTGTTTCCCCTTAATGCAATTAACACAAGTAGCAAAATCTGTAAAATCAAAGGGATTGAGAATTTTGTTTGACACAAGCCTCTCAATTCTCCTTTCGAAGATGTGACCTAATCTCTTGTGCCACAACGAAATAGAATTCTCTCCAGTTAATTTATGCTTTAAACTTCGTGTACCCACATGCAGAGCTTCACTAAATGAAGCATTAGTGTCAACTATATATAGATTATCGTAACCTGATAAAGAACCGGTACCAACCAAATTTGAATTTTAAAAGAGACTAAATATTCCATTTCTAAATGAACAACAATAACCGGATTTGTCCAAAGTAGAAATAGAAACCAAATTTTGTCTAAAATACAGTACAACGCAAGTCTCAACTAAATCCAAACAAAATCCAGTTCTTAACAATAATCTAAAAGTCCCTATTGCGTCGACTTCTACCGACTTACCGTCACCTACATAGATGTATCTTTCACCATCACTTGGTTTTTGGCAACTTAGGCAACCCTGTATAGACACATTGATGTGAATTGTTGCACCATAATCTAACCACCATGTGTGTCTAGGTACCAAGTCAAATTAACCTCAGAACAAACCAAAGTAAGAAGCATACCTTTCTTTACACGCCATGCGTGATAATTGGTACACTGCTTCTTTACATGACCTTCAACGTCACAGAAGAAACAACCATATTCCATAACACGATACTTCATAGCAGGCTATATATTCTACCTCCTTTGTAGAAGAAGCTACAAGTTTCTATTTTTCACTTTTCCATGAAACAGCTCCTCCACCCAACATGAAAACATAACTTGAGGTGGATCTTTTGTTATCTAAGCATCCAACGTGATCAGAGTCGATGTATCCAATGATTTCCAATTGCTCTGACCTTCTGTATGTGAGCGTACAGTACTTTGTTCTCTGTAAATACCTCATAACCCGTTTTGCTGCTTTCCAACGATCCATTCCCAGGTTACTCAAATATCTTCCCAGCATCCCTGTTATAAATGCGATATCCAGATGCGTACATACTTGTGCATACATGAGACTCCCTACAACCGAAGCATAAGGGATTTTATCCATCTCATCTTTCTGTGTGTCCAATTTAGGACATTGGAGCAAACTAAACTTATCACTCTTTGAAATAGGAGTGTCTCCCAGTGCACAATTCTGCATGCTATATCGGCTTAGCACCTTATCAATATAGGACTTTTGAGATAAACCAAGTATACCTTCTTTACAATCCCGATGGATCTGTATACCCAAGACAAAAGGTGCATTACCAAGATCTTTCATTTCAAAATTCTTTGACAAAAATTTCTTGGTTTCCTGCAATAGACCCATATCACTGCTTGCTAGTATAATATCATCTACATGTAGCACCAGAATAATAAATTTGCTCCTACTAAACTTGATATATACACACTGATCAATGATGTTTTTCTTAAAAACAAACGAGGTGACCACTTGATCAAATTTTCGGTACCATTAATGGGATGCTTGCTTTAAACCATAAATGGACTTTTTAAGTTTACAAACAAGATGCTTTGAATCATTAGATTGAAAGTTCTCTGGTTGCACCATATATATTGTTTCATCAATGTCTACATTGAGAAATGTTGTCTTTACGTCCATTTGATGTAGCTCGAGATCACAATGAGCTACAAGTGCCATAATGATTCTAAAAGAGTCATTTGTTAAAGCTAGAGAAAATGTCTCTTTATAATCAATGCCTTCCTTCTGAGTGAAGCATTTGGCGACTAAGCGTGCCTTTTATCTTTCAATGTTACCACGCGAGTCCTTTTTGGTTTTAAATATCCATTTGCAACTAATCGTTTTTTCTACTTTAGGTAACTCAATAAGATCCCAAACACCATTGTCTACCATTGGCTTCATCTCCTCCTTCATGGCTTCAATCCATTTAGCAGAGTGTGAACATGATTTGTCTTGACTTACAGATGTCAGATCATCCTCCACCCCAACGTCAAATTCATGTTCATTAAGATATACAATGTAATCAACTGATATTGCACTTCTCCTTTCTCTGGTGGATCTCTTAATAGGCACTTCTAATTGAGGTTAGTAATCTTCATTGCCTTGAACAAGCAATGTTTCCTAATCAACAGTAGGAGGTATGGTAGGTAAAATTGTGTTTTCAATAGTATCATGTATGAAGAGGGGGCCACCTATAGCTATCATGTATGTAGGGTTTTAATCCCTTTAAAACACATGATCCGTTCATATCAAATCATCAAGAATTAAATAAAAGCGGAAGCGTACCTGAATCCATTTTTGTGAAATCTGCACTGGAGTCTTACAGTTTGTCTTCCAAATTAGAACGTAGCCTTTTCTCCAAAGTTTTCCCTTGATCTCTCTGTTTTCTCTCTGATGATGGGATGTCAGAAAAGAAGAATGCGTACGTTTAATTTGGGGACTATAACCACTTTTATTAGGGTAAAAACTCTAATTTAATTTCTAGTTTGACCTATCATAAAACTAGAAATTATAGCCCGATCTCTACACATATGAAGCCCACACTTGAAATAGATACATAAAGCCCAAAATACAATAATCATATTAGACCACTTTAATTAATTGAGCTCAACTTTATATGATAGCTTTTATACACAATTATGCACATATAAGACCACATGTTTGATTAAAAATCCTTACAATGTAATCAGACATCCGTCAGGTGTGAATCTGGGAAGGGTGAGTTTAGGGTCATACCTTTCTCAGCACTGAAGTACAGCAGATGCAAAATTAAAAAAATTACGTACAATTATACAAAACTGATGAAGGTATTCAATGATTGAAGAGATCAAGAAGATTCATTGATCAAAGTGAAAATTAAAAAGACATCTAAAAACCATAAGCAGAAAACCGATCTGATTAGATAAACAAGAATTATTGCTTCTCGGATTACAATCCCAAATTAAAAAGATTCAAGTTAAAAACCTTGTCAAGAATTTGAGATCCGAAAGTAGTAATTTCATTCATTTAAACAAGGTATCCAAGTAGTTGAAATGTTTGTTTACTATTTTTTTAAATAAACATTATTTTTATTCTTTTTAATAAACAAACTAGTACAATAATACTTAAAAAGTACGATTAAAAACAAATCTAAACTTTATCTAAAGTCAAATACAAATTTGATTTAATCTAATTCATGTTCAAACTTAATTTTATACAAAAATTTTCAGTTTGAAAATTCTCGACTTAAATTCAACTATCTTTTTATTCTTTTTTTAAAGAATCTTAGTTTTTTGGTTTAGTTCAAAATTTATTTGGGTTCTGAATTTTAAAGTCATAATTATGTTAAATTTTGAAGAGTTCAAATTTGTAAATTAAATTCAAGTTTAATATTAAACTTTATAAGACCATACGTAATCTTGTTTTCATGATCATTTCTATTAAAGTGAAACTTATCTATAAGAGATAAGTAATCCTTTACTCAAAACAAATACAATTGATACCGCATAAAAACTAATTGAAGTTCAGGCAAAGAGATTAGGAAAACCCCTAATAACAATGAGCTTCACAAAAAGAGGACTTTATCTTTTGTACTATTGTCCCTGCTCTAACCCTGTGCCACCTTATCTTAATCATCTATTTATGTGAGTCTTATATAAATAGATGATTGAGATAAGGTAGCACAGAATTGGAACAGGGACAATGACACATAGGATTTCATTTGCACAAAAAGGAGGAGTATACCGAGTAAAGAACAATCCATCCAAAAATAGAAAGTCATACCTAAAAGAAAACACATAAACAGACAATCCTAAAAGTAGAAAAGCGCTGAACTAATCAATCAACGCCACCTTCAACGATGCGTATAAACGAAAGGAACTTCCTCACTTAAGGCTCTCCTTTAAAAAGGAGGTCTTGAGTTCGAGTCACGCCAAAGGAGGAGAAATAGGAATTTGTC
>JANZXR010000170.1:29419635-29440817 GCA_027575705.1 Erythroxylum echinodendron | reverse complement strand
AGTATTTCAGTTAGGAATGGAAACTATGATGGATTCTTCCTAACTTAAACAATATAATACGTGAGTTCATTCTATGCTCCTCACGTGTACTATTCATCTCTTCTGACTCACCATTTTTCATAATTACAACCTGTAATGGGGCCTTCCTAACTTAAACAATATTATCCCCGTACTCCTTACGTGTACTATTTATCTCCACTAATTCACCATTTGTTATAATTACAATTGTCATACTTACCCGGAAATGGGAAATGAAAACATATGTAGAATTGTATGGATGTGCCAAACAGTATATCATAACTTATGTCTAACGTTCATTTAGCTCAAATCATATAAATGTCTCATATAATTATGTGTTCTAGCCATATGTATAAGTGACGGATGTTACATGTGGAGTGTAGTTGTGTGATCAGTCAAAGTCGCCAAGGTGGAGATTGCTGAATTTAGCTCCTTAATTTGTCCCATATTAACTGGGGAGCACATTTGGGTCAAGATTCTTACGTATATAAGGAGAGTGCTATCTCCTTGGTTATATGCACTAATACAAAGTCAAAGATTTGTATAACAACTTTTGACTCTAGTTAAATTCCTCTTTTGAAGTGAGAGTTGGAGAATTTGTTTTGGGTATCTCTTTGTGAGTGTATTGGAGTGTTGGGTGAAAGGAAAAATTGTTTCATTGTAAGAATTTTCACATAGTAAATTTTTCCGATTCCCATAATTTTTTTCCGATTTAGGAGTTTTCACGTAAATTCTCTTTTGATATTATTATTTCTCTATTTTTGATATTTTTTTAATAAAATATTCTTAAGTGTGGGTACGGAAGTTTGAATTCCCAACATGTAGTTCAGAACTTACAAACAATTAAAACAATAAACAAATAGACTTAAAGCAAATTAAATAAGTGAATGGCATATATTGCAGAAGATTACATGGATTGGTATTACCAAAGCCTCAACATGGCTTTGATTGTCGTGAACTACATTAATCATGCTTTGAGCTCCCTCTTGGATGATATGATCGCCAATTAGTAAACTCAAGAAACTCCCTCTCCCTCCCTTCCCTTCCCTTCTCACCAATTAGTAAACTCACGAAACTCCCTAGACGATCGTCGATCTGTAAACTCTCTCCTTTCCCTTCCCTTCCCTTCCCTTCCCTCTTAGATGATCGTCGATCTGTAAACTCTCTCCCTTCCCTTCTCTTCCCTTCCCTATTGGATGATCGCCAATAAGCAAACTCCCTCCCCTCCTTCCCTCTTCGGGTGATTCCCGCTCTTTCTTTTTCGTCTCTCTTCCAGAGAGCGCGAAGTCATTACAAAGGAAGTTTGACCGTTACGTTAACGTAAACTATTCCATGTAATTCAAAACTATCCATGTCAGCTTATTCATTAAGCCGCTTCATTCTTTTACCAAAATAACCCTATCATCTTAAACCAAAAGCCTGAACTAACCTCAGCAGATGATGTAAGTCAAAAAACAAAAAATGTTAATTTAGATATAAAATAAAAACTTATTTAATTAAAATTTGTATTATAAGTTAAAAAATACATCTCTTTAATTTTATTTTATTTTATTCTTATCATATTATTAAATATTAATTTTATTTATTTATTGATATATTAAAATTTGTTTTTAATCAATTAATTTTAATAAAAATTTAAAGTGTATAATTAGTAAGTCGTAAAATAATTAAAAATAACTATCAACTAATGATTTCATATTTTCTTATTTTAAAATATAAATTTTAAAACATAACTAAAATAAGTGTGTTTTGATTTCTTTTTTATTTTTAATTGCAATAAAAAATTTAAAATAATGTATAACCACACACCTTCTAAATATTTGAATCTTAATCTAAATTTGATTGAATTTAGTTGAAGTCATTAATTTGACTAATTGAGTTTGAAAACTACATAATAGCCCTTTGGTTCTTGGTCCGCCATCACAGGAACACAGTAGCATTACCCGACATGGACATCAAGTTGCATTTGGTTGCTGTCTTCAATATGCAGAGACGGAACGGAACACAAATTTGGAGACAGAGTAAAACAAAAATTGGAGACAGTAAGTTGTTTGGTTGTGATGGACATAACAGAAAAATTGTCTTCGTCTGGAGGACAGAAATGTTTGGTTGCAGTGGACAGAACAAAAAAACAGTGTCTATGACGAAAATACCCCCGCAGTATAATATGATTAGAAATATGTAATTCATTGAATATTTTATAATTGTATCAATAATTGTTTAAGTGCATTTGTAAATTTTTAATTATGACGAAATAAAAAATTTTCTTTGGGCTTATAAAAATTATTAATAATTTTTTCAAATATTAGAAAGTTTAATTGCACTAAAATTTGTTATAGTTTAATATTTTCTATTTCTTTTTTTGTAAATTATTATTTATCTCTTTATATTATTATTTAACTATTATATAAGTTATTTTTATCATAATTTATTTTGTTATTTATAGCTTTAGACATTATACTGGAATTATTAGTTAATTTGATTTACAATAAATAAAGAATTAAAATAAGATAAAAGGAATATATACCCATTCAAATTAACTTATACCTGATAAATTAAATTCTAAGCATTCAATGAATTAATTACTTAATAGGTTTAAAAATTGTACAAGTTAGATATGCTTGTACATAATAATTTAATAAAATATCTAAGCATTCATAAAATTAATTACATAATAGGTTTTAAAAAATCCCACAAGTTTGAAATTGTAATGCATCATAATTTAATAAAACACTACGGCTTCATGGAATTAAATACATGATAGGTTGAAGATACATCGAAGCCTCATATTTTATTAAGAATGTCCTTAATAATAATACCCAAAATTACTCCAATGGTAATGAATAAAAATCCTTGACTCCATGCTATTTTGTTCTTCAAAGTTGCAACTTCATGTTGTTGTTCATTTGCTGGAAGTGAAATTGAATCGGTCTTAATGATGGTTCATTGGCGGTCAGAACAATTTCTTCATTTCAACTTGTAGGACGCCTATTGACATCCATGACATAGGCACTTTTTGCTTCAACCAAAGTCCGAAACCCCTTGAATCTAGCATTAGGAAAGCCCTCAGTTGCCAATTTAACATCATCCCAATTTGTAAAAGTACCTACTTGACATCCAATAAATACTACATAGAAGTTGTATTTGCCCATAGTTCAGTACCTGAAAATGAATCATATACTCATCATTCATACACGAACATAAATTACAAATATTAAATAGTTAATAAACCAACCATTCATCATTGATTCACAAATGTACAAACACAGTCAGCATTTAATCATATCATAATTCAACATCACATAGGCAGTTTGAAAACAATACACAACATAGGTTTCCTGTTAAGCTACAATGAAGCCATAAAAGATTAACAAATTAAGTCAGACTTTATCATCTAAGAGGCTCCTAACATAAGTCTCTTTTTGGTCTGCAATTAAAACCCAGAAAAGATTCAAAGCATGAGCATTCTTGGAGAAGATCCTTGTTGTCCTAACAACTTCTGCAGTGGAGAATACCAAATTCCTAAGCTCTTCACCTAGCTTGGGATTTTGCGGTCCTGCAATGGCAATAGCAATGATCTTTGCATTCTCTCTACTGCAGTCAATGACCCGATCAAATGAGGCAGCAAGGGTGTCGAACATGTCAACATCCCTCATCTTCCTCTTTCCTGTGTTTTTTTGGTGCCCTGATGTGTTGCTGGAAGAGTCAACAGAACCAAGGAAATGGACAGAAGCAGTTGTAGCGGGAGTGCCCGATCAGACTGGTGGATCTGATGGGCCAGCAGGAGGTGTTGGAGCATCACCGTTAGTTTCATCGGTCTCAAGCTGAGCAACAGCATCTTAAGCTCCAGCACCAGTGGCTCTGTCTTTTCCAAAGATAAACTCAAGTCTAGGGAAAAGTAGGAACGACTTTCTAGGAGTGTAATACTTGTAGGGGTGTGTCTGGAATACAAAATCAGAAAACTTTAGCATGATAAACATATTATTATTGAAAGAATCAACTAATACTGAAAACCATTTACCCTCATCCATTCGTCCAGCGCTTGCTTGCTGCCAACCTCAACGCATTGCTTGCTTTTATTCTAACCGAACCAACTGCAGTTCAACATGTCAAAGGCTGTTTGATATTTTTCCTTCAACCTCTTGTGCTTATTCTGTATATGTCTCTTCTCAATGCCACAACCAGGAAAATTCTCTACCATCATTCTAGCAGGAATTTGGAAAGTACTAGGCTTGAATTGCCCATTATCAGCTCTGTCACCAGCAACAACTACCTCCTTCGTGAAGGTCACAAATGCTTCTGTTTCTTCTGATGTCCAAACTCTTGACATTGCACCTATACCATGCAACGTCATACCCCAAACCATTTCCATTAATCATTAACCACCAGTATTTGAAATTTTTTTGGAAATAAGTAAGACAATATTGAATTAAAATAAACATGTAATTAAGTTCAAATAAAACGAATAAACAACAATTTCATGATGTGTTCTCAAATTCCGTTACAATGAAAGTCAACAATATAAAAAGACATTAAAATAAAGGCTCAATTCAGTTACAGTGAAAACCAACCAAATTTAAACCCTTAAATCATTAAAAAGAAACATGAACTAAATTAAAGTTCACAAGTTAACGTTCTTTTCTCCACTCATCAAACATGTTCTTAGCTAAATCCTCTCTCCATTGACTCCATTCATTACTTTTCTCAACACGATCAACAAATTCAAGGAAAGGTGCATCTTTCCCAATTGGCATATCCTCAGCTTCAAAAGGAGTAAGTTCTGCGGGATCATAAGTCACATGTAACCTAATAAAGTTGTGCAGAAGGCAGCATGCAAGAATGATGTGCACATAAGTGGTTGCTGGATACAAAAATAGATTTCTTAGGATTTTCCATCTTTTTTCAGTAAACCAAATGTACGTTCAATCACATTTCTGGCAGATGAGTGTCTCTTAGTAAAGAGTTCTTCTGAGTTCCTAGGTTTCCATCTCTTACCCACTCTTGAATATGGTATCTTGTGCCTCTAAAAGGTGCAAGAAAGCCAGGACAATTGGTATAGCTAGCATCTACTAATTAGTAATTTCCTATAAAAAAAGACACTATTACTATTGTATTTGTAATCATACCTTAAAAAACAAATACCAAAATTATGACAATTCTTTTCTTACATACCCATTGGAACTTGAAGTCTATTACGCCTACTAACAACATCATGCAGAACCCTTGAATCCGCTGCTGAACCCTCCCATCCAGTAAGCATATAAATAAAGTTTAAGTTCTTATCGCACACCCCTAACACATTAGTGCATATTTTCCCTCTCCTACCTCTATATCTGGGTTTGTCTGCGTAGGAAACTATTATTTCTAAATAGGTCCCATCTAGCGCACCAAGGCAACCCTTTGAACAAAAAAAGAAGAAGTTATAGTCTACTATTTTAAAAAGTGAAGTTAGACAATATATTGTAGCTAATTAAATTTACTAACCTTAAACCATTTCCATCTATTGTCTGTGCAATCCTCAGGAATTGGTATGGGGTTGACATACAACAGACGTTGAAGCTTGAGAACATCCTTCAACACACTATAGAAGATCTTACTTAATGTTTCTCCTGACCTCATAAACCAAACTTGTAATACTCTATTAGATTCATTTTGTGCTAATATTCTTAGGAAGATTAAAACTTTTTCTTCAATAGGCACATGGCCATTATTCGTCAACCCACCATGGACCTTAAGCATTTCACATAATATTGTAAATGCATTACAGTCCATCCTTAAATCCCACTGGCTATTCCTATCACCCTCATGCAAAATCCTATCTATATTGGCTTGCCTAGTTGGTACTGTCAATGCCCTACTACCTTTAGCATTTTCACTCCTACGCAGTTTTTTTGTGTATACATACAAGCATAATAACATCATCATTCTCATAAAATCCAAATGCCCATTCCAAAGCTCAAACAAAGTCAGACACTTAAAAATAGCATCATAATCCTTATTATCCATTTTTATTTCCAACAACTATCTACAAAGAGAGAGAAATTAATGATCATAAATAAGCCACAACCAACAATACACGAATAAACAACAACTAAGAACAATCGATGCATACAGTTGTAGAACATTGGTTGCATTTAATAAGCAATTATTGTTCTTGGTATAGTTTGGGTATAAAATATTTTTGATCTTCAGAGATTCTTATTAATTTATTTGTGAGATAATATGCTTTTACCGTGCTCTAATTTACAAAGGTAGGGGTAGAGATAAAAATCTTGGCAAAGGTTTTGTACTTTTAGACAAGGATTAGTTTAAAACATGCCTCAACTATTTGCTTCTTTTTTTACTTATTGCAAAACATGACTCCACGTGAACTAAAGCATGTAAAATGGGAGTTAATCCAATATCTACTTTGAAAATGGAGATTGTATGTCATTATGTTGTGTTAGTATTATATAAAAGAATTTAATAAGTTTTGGTTCCATACAAATTCATTTCTAATTAAAATTGACCTTTGCCTCTGAAACTTAACAAAAAGTATATCTACAGAAAACCATGGAAAGCAAATGGAACATCTAATCATTTCACAACTCCTAAACCAAATCAATCTTTGATTTTTTCTAATCCTTCAGATCTTTTGAGACTTCCAAAGGAAAAAAAATGAAGGACATTAGCCAAAACAAGAACTTGGATTTCTGCATAAAGGGAACGACCCCAATTCCCATAATCACTAGAACAGTTCCAACGAATCACAAACAATAAAAAATAACAAAACTTTTCAAGAAACGAATCGAAACAAATAGTTCAAAATTCAGCAAACAAACAATAGGGAAATTTAAAACAAAATTCATATAAACAAATCCAGAGTAAAATATGTCAAATTTAACAGAATCCGGCAAAAGGGTATGTAAAGATGAGATTAAAAGATTAAAAAATGAGAAAAAACATACATGAATCACTTAGATTGAGGGGAAAAAAAGATTGGAACTTGGAAGAACCAGAAAAGCTAGATGGTGCTGTTGAGTTCTACCAAGTGTTTCTTATTGTTATTAACTCAAAAACTAAATCCTGTAAGTAAATAGACCTAGTTTTAACCAGATCAGAACAGATAGCATTTCCAATGTACAAGAAATGTAAGAGCCAGTCATAAAGGAAGATGTGAATGTGTTAATGAGTGCTCCATCTTGTCATCAAACTGTCATGGTTTTAGGTGGCTATAGAGAAGTTATCAGTTGTGAAATTCAACCTAAGCATCTAGAGTTTTACATCAATCAGGATGATTGTCACCTAATTCCTATTGAATTGATGGGTTAAAGTTCAAATCAGAATCAAAATCAAAGCAATGTTGACAAAAGAGCAGAGGAAGTTATGGTAACGAGGATTTTGTTCTGGATTTTGATAAGCATATTGGGATATGAATTAGTTGTGGAGGATAATAGCTGTTTTGAAGAAAATTTGCCATTGCTTTCATGCCATGATAACGAGGATGCACCTAAAGATGAATTATTTGAGTCCAGAGAAGTATCTCAGGATGGAATTTCTTCACAAATGCTTGTTGATTTTGATGAAGAAGTTTGCTTTACCACTGATAATCATGTTTTTCAATAAAATTCATACCTGGAAGATGATATATAAAGGAACATACAAATAGTCAAGGTAATTTCTAAGATGTCCTTCAATTTATTACGTGCTTCATATTAAATTCTAATATCAATTCATGATAACTTTGGCAATGTTCAGTCTTCGAAGAATCATCCGAAGTGCAAGGAGATGAAATTGAAGGGGATGTCTTTATAGGGATAGAGATTCCTGATCGGGAATTAATTCATGATTTTCAAGCTCATATAGGGACAAAAATTGAAGGGGATGTCTTTATAGGGACAGAATACTCCTCCTGATGCAGTTTTTTATATTTGTAGGAGTCTTTGGCTAATTTTGAGGATGAGAGGATGTCAATTCTTGAGGAACTCAAGGCTTTGGAGGAGAAGCTCATAACACTAATTAAGGACCTATTCCTAATCTGTCAATCAATTTTGCTTATTCAATAAGTAAATAGACCTAGTTTTAACCAGATCAAAACAGATAGCATTTCCAATGTACAAGTAAGCAAATAAACAAAATTAACTAGGTTGTGTGTCATTTAAACCCAGAAAAGCAAGGTATATCATTTACACCAACAATTGCAATAAGATTCTAAAAGAAGATACTAGGAATACCTTGTTATCTGTGGCTATCAATGACTGGTAATATGAGTGAGGATAGATGTCCTTAAAATATGAATCAACTTGTTCCTTTAACAGATGGCAAATCTCTAACAAGAAAACTAAATTGCTCGGGTTTCACTGCAGGAGACATTACAGCATTAGCTCCCAGTTGAGAGACATGTAAACAACCCCATTACAGCATTACACCCCCAATTGCAAACAACCCCAGAAAGAGAGAGACATAGGAATAGAAAACAACAGAGACACAAGCTAGAAAGAAAAAGCAATAAAGTAAACGCATAGGAATCAAACATAGACAGCAAAACAAGAGGCATAGAAGGGGACAAAATAAACATATATAAAAATACTTACCTTTGACTAAGAGACGAACCAGAGGGAAGCAGGAGCGCTGTGAGAGAGAGACGACAATGCATACAGTCAATTTGACTGAGAGCTATTCAGAAGAAGGAACGCTGCGAGAGAGATGCGAAAATGAGAGTAAATTAGGTTTCAGAGTATGGGAGGGTATTTTGGACATTAATTTGTGTTTTTTGTTTTTGTCCCAAGGACAAGAATTTTTGTACCACAGACTTGGGAGGTAGACAAATTTTCTATCCTTGTACTTTGAAGACAGAACAGGAATAAGTGAGGACACTAACCAAACACATCCAAGGACAAAACTATTTTGTCTTTGTCCTCTGTCTTCGTGGGTGAAGACACTAACCATACACAGCTATTATGGTCTGGTTGGGCTGTTAGGTAAGTTTGCACATCTACATCTAAAATTTTGATTTGATAGAGCTTAAATCTTTAGAACATGTAGAATAGGATAGCTGTGTCAAGTACGTGCGAAATAACTATCCGTACATTTTTGTATATAGAGTCTTCTTCCTCCAAAATCTATTGGAGCTGGAAGGTTCCAAAAAATTCTAGGCAAATATTAAGTAATATATTAATACTTTGATTCTTTTCTTCCACTAGTATACAATCGGGACTTTGAGCAGGATTAAGTGATGGGGTCTTATTGGCTCAAGGTAATAACATATCGACGTATAATGTTATAGATGTAAATTAAAGAACCATTCCATCTGTAATATATATCTTTTTTTTGTTCATAATCATATCATTTAGGATGTCTATATTATTTATTAATAAGAAGTTTTAAATATAACACCTAATAAACCCACTTGAATGTCTATATTATTTATTAATAAAAAGTTTTAAATCTAACAACTATTAAGATTAAATTTGTTGAAATAAAAATAGTTTCATTCACAAGCACCAAAGGGTTGACAGAAAATTACAATGCATAGCTCTTAAAGAGACAAAAGGTACTAAAGGTACAACAAAAATAACATTACATATTAAGTCATGAGATTACTTAAAAGATAACAACTATTCATTCTAAGTTTCATCTTCTTTTAAGAGAGGAGCTTAATTTTTATGTGAGCTTATGAGCCACTAAAATTTCTTTCATCAAACAACTCACTCTATGAGTAAGAACATATTTATCGGATTAAGAATTTTTGAAAACCCTTGAGTTCTTTTCCTTCTAGATGAAGTATGCAGTGTAATTGAGATAAAGGCTTAAGTACATCTAATCTTTTTCTATTTTTCTATATTGACTATCACCGCAAACTAAGATTTCATTCCAAATATTGTAGGGATAATCTAAGCTTAAGTAATAAAGCATTCTAGCCTAACTGGAGAAAGAACAACCACATTGAAAGAAAAAATGAGAGGTAGTCCCAGAAACCAAATTACTGAGGCAACAAACTCGATCAATTGAAATCTTAAGTCTGACTTTTGTTTTCAAGCTACCTTTGGCAACTAACTATGTGGTGAAGGAGACTTTAGACATCAATGATCCTTTCCCAACAATGTTATACCAAGGAGCATAAGGAAGATGAGGTCTAATAGCTTTTAGGCATGAGGAATTATATTGAAATTAAATTTGATTGAAGGAAAGTATTATATCCTTACTTAGCTCCTCTATTATAATATATAAACATATTTAAGCAAGATACAAGTATGAAATGCAATTCCTTAATAGATTATTCGAGGGGATTCTTTTGACTCTAACTAATGTGGCGTTTAGTTTGGATCTTAGGAACTTTCAATTGTTAAAGAGTTTGAATAAGTTTGGATCTTAGGAACTTTCAATTGTTAAAGAATTTGAATAATTCAAAGTTTTTAACTAACCATTTTAGTGTTCATTTATGTTATTTATTAATTATTATGTGTATTTAAAATTTTATTTAATGTTTACTGTAACTTCTTCATATGTCTGTATAGCTTATTTTTATCAACATCTCCATCGACATTTTAAAAGTTGTCTTTAGATTCGTATTCCATCCCTAAGAGTTGGCGATTATTAACATCTAATGGAAAACAAAGACGAAAGAAGACAAACAAATCTTTTTTTTCGACATTAAATGATCGTGGTTTTTCACTTCGCTAGGGAAATCTTAAAAAGTGTAATTCGTCTGGGGTCTCAATTTATATTATATAATCAAATGTTGGACGAAAGAAAGTAATATATATATACCAAACCAAACCAAACCAAATATACCCAAATTCCCACCTAAGCAGGATATGGGGAGGGTAAGATGTACGTAGTCATGCCTGCATCTTCGATAGAGATACAGAGACTGTTTCCTTATAGACCCCGGTGAAGGTAAGAGTAAAACAAATAACACCAAACAAATAGAAACAAACAAACAAACACTGAAAACAAAAACAGGCACAAAAACAAGTATAGACACACACAACAAACATACCAGACCAATGCAAAGACAATCCCTGTATAAGTATAACAATATATGTATATGCATGGAGACTATAACCTATAGAAAGCATATGAAAATGAAATTATATAAATAAAGAACATGAAAATTTACGTATTTTGATTAGTTTATGTGACTTACGTTTACAAAAAAAAATAATATTTTTATATTATTATATCTATTATGACAAAAAGATAGATGACTATAACTTCATCTAGTCTCTAAAGGATTCTTTCCAAAAATTCTCACCAAGGTCTTTAAAGACTTAGCTTAAAAAATCCTTGATTACCTCTACAAAATTTAATTACAATGAAACTTTATTTTTACAGAAGTATAACAAATTTATATTCACAAAAGTCTAATGATAGAACTTCTACTTTTGCATATTTTATGAAACCATATGTATTGATCCACTTTCTATACCAACATCAATTTGGTTTGAATTGTTTACATGTGAAAATATTGACAAGTTTGACATTGGTACCGTGAAACCTTTTTAGAATTCGGTGTTCGGTACACACTAATATTACACAACTTTGGCAACATGATAGTACCATATGTTGACAAGTTGTAAAGTTCCTTTGATAATATGTAATCATAAAATCGAAGCTGAAAATATTTATGAGTGCTGGAAAAATGAAGGAGGGTTGATTGACTACAGGAACATATATATCTTAGAAAGTAAGCGGAAAAACATGGATGGAAAATGTTTGTAATTCAACTTAACTAATCTGCCTTTTGTGTTACACATATATATTGTTACACTGCATACAATTAAGATCAATCACAATAATTGTGACTGATCCATTTAATGATTCTATGGCCTAATTACAGGTGATTTGATCAACTCCAGCATTCTTTACTTTCTTGTTTATTTCACGTGTATCATTCTCACACTCCCCCTCAATTTGAGTCGTAGGATCTCCAATGCCCAACTTGCCCAATACTTCACTGAATGCTTTAGCTGGTACTGCCTTTGTCAATATGTCTGCCAACTGCTATTTAGACCAAACAAAAGGTAGACATATTACTCCCTCCTCAAGCTTTTCTTTCATAAAGTGCTTGCCCACTTCCACATGTTTAGCTCGGTCGTGTTGCACTGTATTCTCGGAGATGCTTATTGCGGCTTTGTTGTCACACATTAGCTTGCAAGTGTTCTTTGGAGGAAAGCCGACTTCTCTCAGTAACTTCTTTAACCAGAGTACTTCTGCCAAACCCCTAGAAATCTCTCGAAATTCTGCCTTAGCATTGGAAAGTGCTACGACCTTCTGCTTTCTACTCTTCCAAGTAACTAGGTTCCCTCTTACAAGAGTAAAGTATCCTGAAGTCGATCTCATGTTTACTGGATTGCTCGCCCAGTCTGCGTTAGTATATGCTTGAATCTCCAGATGACCATGCTTCTGAAATAGCACTCCTCTTTTTGGTGATCCTTTCAGATATCGTACGACTCTGAGGGCCTCTTCCATATGATCTAATTGGGGCTTATGCATAAATTGGTTAATTACTCCCACTGCATAGATAATGTCAAGCCTAGTATGTGAAAGGTGAATGAGTTTCCTAACCAGCCTCTGATACAGTTCGCGATTAGCTAACTCAGCTCCTTCTATAATCTAAAGTCCATGATTAACCATTATTGGAGTGTCTGCCGGCTTGCAATCCATCAACCCTGCTTTGACGAGAGGATCAAGTACATACTTTCTCTGAGAAATGAAGATTCCCCCCTTTGATCTCAGAACCTCTATTCCCAGAAAATACTTTAACCTTCCTAGGTCTTTCATTTCAAATTCTTTGAAGAGCTTTCCTTTCAGAGCTGTAATTTCCTCCTAATCATTTCCCGTGATGATCATGTCTTCCACATATATAATAAGGAAGGTTACTAACTCTCCTCTTCTTTACAGGAACAAGTTATGGTCAGAATTTCTTTGACGGTATCCATACTTCTTTATGGCTGTGGTGAATCTTCCAAACCATGCTCTGGGTGATTGCTTTAGACCATACAGTGCTTTTCTCAGCCGACATCCTTCTTCGAGCTTGAAATCTTTTGAGAACCCCGGGGGAGCTTCCATATACACCTCCTCTTTTAGGTCACTGTGTAAGAAGGCATTCTTTACGTCGAATTGATGTAGTGGCCAATTATAATTTGGAGCTACAGAAAACAAGACTCGAATGGTGTCAATCTTGGCTACTGGAGAGAATGTCTCGGAGTAGTCAATGCCATAAGTCTGTGTACCAATCTTGCCTTGTATCTTTCTACTGTTCTGTCTGCCCTGTATTTTATTGTGAAGTCCTACTTGCATCCAACCGGCCTCTTTCTAGGTGGTAGTCTACATTTCTCCCAAGTGCCATTCTTTTCCAGTGCTCCATCTCAGTTTGCATAGCTTGTTTCCAGTCTTTGCTTCCCTGTGTTTCTTCCACTGTTCTGGGAACACTTGCTGAATATGGAAAGGCTCCCCCTTACCAAATTCGCCACAGGGTATCTCGAGCCATGAGGTTCATATTCTGGTTCATACTTCTTTGGTGGAACTCCCCGATTGCTCCTTGGCGGAAGAATGTACTTCTCCTATGGTTCAAGGACTTGCTCTTCTGGAACTGCAATGTCAGAGATTTCGGCAGTGGAAAAATTTAAAGGCATTTCTGGGTCAGAACCACTAACCTCAAGGATATTGGGCGGAGAAGATGATGTGTATGGCTATTGCATGTTGGGCTGTCCTGTGCTTGCGAAAGTAGACTCAGTGGCACCACCTACTTGCTTTGTTAGGATAGTTTTGACAAGACTGGACTGTGTAGCCAACTCAGTGGGTCTATAGTATGACTCTCCCCCTGACCGCTGGGTTGGGTATGGTAATAGAACTCGGTTTCAAGGAAGTCACAGTCCATAGTGGTGTACATGTGACTAGTGACAGGATCAAAACATCGGTATCCTTTTTGGTGAACACCATAGCCCACAAATACGCATTTAACTGCGCAAAGATCAAGTTTGGTATGGTTATGTTTGGGGATATGGACATACACTGTACATCCAAAAACCCGAGGCTGAAGTGTCAGAGCGGGTGGAATATGGGTATAATGGGCTAAAGTATCAATTGGTGTTTTGAGGTTTAGGATTTTTGTGGGTAGCCAGTTTACAAGGTAAGTGGAAGTGGCTACGGCTTTAGGCCAGAAGTATTTAGGAACTTTGGATTCCTACATGATAGCTCGGGTGATTTCAAGGAGGATACGATTTTTCCTTTCGGCCACCCCATTCTGCTGAGGAGTGTGTAGACAGGTTGTTTGGTGTATGAGCCCCTTTTCCCGAATTTTTTTTTTGCATAACATGGTTTACATATTCTCCCCCATTGTCAGATCTGAGTACCTTAATTTGTTTCTTGAATTAGGTTTGTATAAGATTATAAAATGAAACAAAATTTTCAGATACTTCAGATTTTTTTCTTAGAAAATATATCTAGGTCATTTGGGTACAATCATCAATAAAAACTAGGAAATATAAAAAACTATTTTTGCTAGTTTTAGGAGCAGGGCCCCAAACATCTGAGTGTACTAGGGCAAAAGAACTATCAGTTCTAGCATTATTTGGGTGAAACACCTTCTTATGACTTTTGGATAAGATACATGTTTCACAAGAGAACTGACTATTATTGCTAAAAGATAAAGGAAACAGGAGTTTAAGGTACCCCGATGACGGATGCCTTAGACGTCGGTTCCACAGCCAGGCTTGACAATCCAACGTCCCGTGAGCTACCATTGCGGTACCTTGTTAGTCCACCTCGTCAACATAGTAAAGTCCTTCATATTTAGAGCCACGCCCAATGATCCTCCCCGTCTGAATATCCTGTAAGATACAAAAGGTTAGATGCATTAGTATAGTGCAATTTAACTCCTTTGTCACATGACTAATGGACAGTAACTTATGAGACAAGGTGGGAACATAAAGACAGTTGGCAAGCTTGAGCGATGGAGAAAAGACAACACTTCCTGCTCCTTTAACCGGTGAATACTCCGCATTTACGGTTTAAACAAAAGATTTCCTGGGTGAGTGGAGGACTGAAAATTTGAAGGGTGATAAGACATGGTATCTGTTGCTTCGCAGTCAGACACCCACATACTATTTTTTTCAATGGGTTTTTTTATCACTAAAAAAATGATAGGGTTATTTTGGGAATTTTTTGAAGACTAAGGACTTGTTAGGCCTTTTTGGGTTTTGTGATGCTTTTTTCATAATTTTTTTGACTTTTGATGACCTTTTTGGCAATTTGTTGACTTGCAGAGTGTTGTTTCAGAATTTGTAGACAGAATGGGGTTGCTCTGTAATTTTTGAAAATCAACTAGATTCAATATCACATTCACAGAATTAGTCTGGTCAGATTGAATTAAATCAAAAACTCCATCATAAAAATAGAGGGGGTTCGAAATTAAAGGGCTTGGAAGCAATTTTTTACTTCCAAACCCTATACCTATACGGTTGCTCCTTCCTTCTTCACTTTAAGCGCCGACTATCGAAGCTATAGTGGCAAACCCTGGCTGTCCGTCCTCTCCGATGCCGGTGATCTCCTAATTGCCCACCACTGTTGCGACAACGCTACCCTTTGTCCCTCTCTTCTTTATATTCGGCCACCATTCTGGGTATACAATTAATTTAAAACAGCCATCTTTGGTGTGTTTGGTTCCTCCACAGTCGGTACACTTTAGATGGTATTTATCCCTTTCGTCGTGTCGGGATGATGATCTAGCCATGTTCTTGGCTATTTTTGACTTGCCCTTGGCCACAAGTCCGATCCCGATGCCGGAGGGTGAATCACCTGATGACGGCGGCTGCTCCTTCCCTTTCATGATTCCTCTTTTGGCTGCTTCCCTCCTTATTGCTGCATATGTGGTTTCCACTGAAGATTAAGAAGGTCTCTTCGGTCGGCGTCATATATGTCACTAATTGCGGCTAGAAATTGGTACAACCGAGTTTGTTGTTGTAGTTGATTAAAAATTGTCATGTCCTCTGGACATTTTATGGGATTTGGCATTCTTCTGTCAATTTCTTTCCACACCGCTTTGAGTTGACTATAGATCTTTTCCAGTGACTGTTGGCCTTGCTTCATACTGTTTGATTTCACCATTAGATCAAAAATTTGCAGCGAATCTTTTCCACTGCTGTATATAGCTTCGATGCCTTGCCACAATTCTCTTGTTGTTGGATAGTCGATATATTGATGCACTAAATCAGGCTCAATATTTTCAATAATCCAGGTAATCTTTGAATCAACTTCGAACCATTTTTGGTATGTTGGATCATCCTGCGGTGGTGGAGGAGCTATGATGTGCCTGAGCCTTCCTCTGCTACTAATTGCTAAACTCATCATTCTTGACCAGATTGTATAGTTCTGGTCATTGAGTTTTGCTGAAAGTGATACAGTTTGGTTACTGTTGTTCTTTTTTGTGGGATTTTGGTTCTGTGTGAGTTGACGGAGTAATTCCAGTACTTGGTTCATGGTTATGGGGCTGGATGTTCCCCAGTTTCTGTTAGGTTTGTGAAGGTGCTAGACGTGTCTTCTGTCATTACAGGTAAGCTCAGTGACAGATGATGAACAATTGATCAGCTTAGGTCTTATGGACTAGTCGATGACTCTGATACCATCTTAGAAAGTAAGCACAAAAACATGGATGGAAAATGTTTGTAATTCAACTTTACTAATATGTCTTTTGTGTTACACATATATTGTTACAGTGCATACAATTAGGATCAATCACAATAATTGTGACAGATCTGTTTACTGATTCTATGGCCTAATTATAGGTGATTTGATCAACTCTAGCATTCTTACCTTTCTTGTTTATTTCATGTGTATCATTCTTACAATATATTTTGGTGTTAATGTTGAATGGTGCTCCAAGAGTGTGTGGAAATATATTAATATTATCACGTTGTATGAAGCAACAATGTTGCATGTTAAGTTTCATATGGATGAAATTAATTTGCTAGAACACTACAACTTTACACTTGGAGGTTACTGGTTGTATGGTGTTTTGGTACATTAGTGGGCTGTTTTGCGTGGCTAATCAAAGTTGGACGTTGCATTTGGATGATTCTCTAATAGTGCATGAAGCAAATGGACGTGGTTGCATGGCTTGAATTGAGTTTTGCATGGTTGGAGGAACGTTAATGTAATGTTAATGACAGTTGATTTCATTAGTTATTTGGACAGTTTATATACAACTATCTAAAACAATTGTAAGCCACTGTCTTTATCTTTTAGTTAGTTAAATTCCGAAGGTTATAAAAGGGTTGTAAATCCTTCATATTGTATGAGTGTTGTACTCCAATTGTGCAGTAATAAAATCACTTGTTTATTACAACGTTTTCGGTACCATATGCTTAAGCAGTCCGAGTGTCAAATATTTCTGCACCATTTGACAATTTGCTTTCACGCTGTCTTTTGTTTCATTTTATGAGGAGCATTTTGCTGAACCAAATGGAGGCATTTGGTTACATCATAGTGTAGATTTGTTGACTTTTACTAACCTCAAAATTAACCCTGTAACAAGTACCCTTTCCACTCCAACACTAGTTTGTTGCTACTTCCTAAGTTTGTCTATCCAGTACAAGTTTGGAAAAAATCTTATAACAATATTTGACGCCGTTTAGATTTCGCGTAGTTTCATTATTTGCCAAATTAAAATATATCTCGCAATTTCTCACCTTGATTTGAATTCTCCAATGTCTAATAAAAAATATTCCTTACCACACACGTCCCCTAAGACTTTAAGTTAAGTGAATATTTACCAAGTGTTATGCTTAAACCTTTTTACAGGCAACAATTTTATCAACTATTAATTATATTTTTCAAAATGTGAATTTTTTTTAATAAGATACGATCAGAAGCAACTATTTTCTGATCTTGAGAAATCTTGCATCCTTAACAATAACCTTTCTATCTTTCATTTAACTTTTCCTAGTCTACTAAAAGAAAATTTCATCCCCATTACCTGTGGTGAGATCATACGTGATCGAATCTAACCATCTCTTTAGTTGTTTGATGGTCCTTCTCGTTCAATCTCTTGACATTGTTATATCTCATAGACTAGAATTTTCACCATCCTTAGTATCTGTTCAAGGCTATTCTAGTACTGCTTACTATTAACCATCGCATGACCTTTTGATATGTTTGTCTCAATATATATTGCTTTCCAAACACTATATCTTTAAAGGTGGCCATAGACTTTTTTTAAATCGTAAAAAAATTACAAAATTATATCTCTTTCTATTTTTGCTATTCTTCAATAAGATCGTCTTATAAAGTTCTATCATCTGTCACTCACTAAGATGACTCACTCATACATGCTATATCCTAGTATGCATATTTCTTTCTTGAAGATTAAGAGACAATGCCAATGATCTCATTACTGTTTTTCTATTAAGATATAGATGTCATGTGGTAATTTTCCTTTCATCATAGTCAACATATCTTTACTATCTTAAATTGTCCTTCATTACTAAAATACTTATACCCTTTACTATTAAAATTACCCATAAAAACCATATTCTTCCAAAACTCAGGAGCAAATGAGGATTCCAATGTTTTATTAATTCTATTATCTATCTTGATTTGCACTAAAGAACAACTTTTGACAGCACGCTCTCCATCATCGCCTATATGATAACACCATTCTAATCTTTAAAAGAATAGAACCAGTCTTCATCAAAAGTTATATGATAAGTTGTCTTAATGTCTGTCACCTTTCGATTTATAGAATTAGAATTGATTACGATTAAAATATCACTGCCTCGTTCGTTTCACTAAAACTCTTCAAAACTATATCATCATTTGCTTTTTCATCTGTTTCATTTTTCTCGCTTTCCCTCTTTCATTATGGACATCCCCTCTTGAAATGCTCTTTAACTTTATATTGAAAGCATTAAACAACTTTAGTCTTTGATTTAGATTATGACTTACTCATGTTTTTAAAGATTTTTTTAATTCTTTCGTTCGCTGACAATCAGGGAACCAAGTCTAATATATTCATATGATTAGTGACTTTTTTCTTGAATTCCCTAGACTACATAGCATCGTTTACATAAATGACAAAAATAATCTTCCTACCATATAGTAAAGTATCAATAAAATTCTCATATAAATTAGGTAAGAAACATGAAAGAATTGTGATTTGATCCTTATTCTTAAATTTATCCCTAGTTACATTATAAATCCAAGATGTTTCAATTAAAATTATTTAATTTTAATCTATTAAAATCATCTATTAAGATAATCCTATTTATAATCCAAAAATTTCCCTAATAATCTGCTTAGGACTTGATATTTTATCGTAAATTATAGCAGTTTTAAGTTCAAGTTCTTCAAATTTTGAATTATTAGTTCAAATTAAAACTAACTGCTAGTCATGAACTTAAATGTTATAAATAACATTTTATATCCATAATTTCTTTATGTGAAATTTAGCAATGCCACTCCAAAGTCATTTTTGAAATAGTAAAAAATTATAAATTTTAAAAATCATTTAATTTCTAACACAAGAATTTGTAGGTAGAAAATATATTTAAATTTAAACTATAATTATGTAATAAAAAGATTTTGTTTTTGAATTGCATTTTAATATTAAAACTACTGAAATTTGTGAGAATTTTTCCAAAAGCAAGAAAAATAGCTATAAGAAGAATAATAATAAGAAATATAAGGCTTATACTAGAGTACTAAAGCCAAAAGGTGATGTCAAGAAGATGAACAGTAAAAGGGGAAACTGTTTTCGTTAAGGAGTTAATGGACACTAGAATTGGAACTGTCCAGCTTATCTAGCTACCTTGAAAGATAAAAACTTTAAGGAAATTGTTTCTTTAGATATGTTTATGATTGACATCAATTTTTCTAGATATGTTCTGTATTCTTAGGTATTAGATACTATATGTGGTTCTCATATATGTAATAACATGCATATGTTATCATGGAGTATATCGTTGAGGAAAAACGAAGTGGACTTGTAACATCCTGTTTCTATACTAAAGATTAGAACCCTAAAATATGGTAAATTTGAGATCAATAAGAGATTAAGAAAAAAAGCATTTTCATGCTCATGTATAATGTTAGCATATACGCATGTGAATTTGAATTTTTGCACACATTAAAATGACTGTACAGGCATTCATTGAGATTTTCGAATATAATTGATTTATAAATGTGATTATAATTGAATTGTGAATTATTTGTATTGAAAATTGAATTTTGAGAGTATAAGCATTTATTTAGAATTTTTGGTAAAAATTTGAGGATTTTCTGAAATTTGAGGGTATTTTTGGACTAGGAAAAATGTCAAATGGCACAACAATTGATGAATAGTGATAGAAATAAATGTCAAATTTCAGTGGAAATTTTAATATGTGACATTGAGATTTATTGACAAGTGTCATTGAAAATTGGGTTGAAAATTAGAGACAAACGGACTAGCTTTTTAAAAGAGCAAATTGGAGACCACAAAAAGTTGACAAGTGGCATCCACTCATGACTTTTTCACCCATATTAAAGACCATTTTGTGGCCTTTCATTTGTCATTCACGAAACTTTACTCTTTGAAATGGCCATCTTTCTTGTCTTTCATTTTTACTCCTACAAAATGCTCAAATCTTCTTCATTTTCTCTATCTTCCTCTCCTTCTCAAGAAACTCTCTCCTCTAAGCATCAAAGATGAACCTTTTCATCACTAGTTTCTTGCTATCTTTTCTTCTTGATAAAAGACCCACCTATTCTACTTTGGCAAGATGAGGATCGTATATGTTGGAGAAGCTAGGGTTTCATGGTGATTGAAGAAGCTTTGGGTAAATCAACTAACCTACCTATTACTCTTCATGACTTTGATGAATGAAGCATGTTTGATGATAGTTAGAAGTGAAATGAAAGTGAAAATGAAGTTGAATATGTGTAGGAAGTTAATGATGAATGTGTATATATGTGTATGTTCTGTTATTAGTGTTTATGATCAATCATCAACTATAATTTGTTTATGGATGATATTAAGTTGAAATGGAGTGGAGAATGTAACACCCCACTCCCGCTGGACCCGAACTCGATATCGACGGCGATATCCGAGTTCGTGCCCCGCGAGGATGGTGTGCCACATCACTAAACAATTAAAAGTCGGTATAATTTTTTTTTGAATACTCTTATCAATGATCATTAATTTG
>JANZXR010000170.1:29405994-29419535 GCA_027575705.1 Erythroxylum echinodendron | reverse complement strand
GAAGATGGTTTAAGGGGAACCCATTTGATCTTAGGGTTTCAAGTTAGGTTTTGGGTTTTCTAACCTAGATGGACTATAGGTAAGTTAAGTTAAATTCAATTTTAGCATTTCTTTGATTCTTGAAGTTTTATGAATTTTCATTTGAATATGGATTGAATAGAAATTGGTTTATTTGAAGGGAATCAAGAAAGCCTTACTCAAGAGCAAGAGGGAAGGCAATCTTAAGCTTGGATTTTCAGCAAAACTAGGTAGGTAATATATTTATAGTTATTGGGTGATTGGGCAAATTCTTGCCTATATGTGTGTGCATGTACAAATTGCTTGTTAGTGAATTTTGTGATTATTAATAATGCATATGATTTATGAAGTTTGATCAAGTTATGCAATTGAAATAAGTCATGACATTTTGTTTGAATGAAAAGATAAACAAGTATAAAAAGTTTGAGCATATGATTAAAGGAATATGTGCTTCTTTCTGGGCAAGAGCGGAACCATTTTATTTGTCATGTGCACATTGACAAGAGTCTTCTCCTAGCTGCCCGCTTGTGGCATATGAGCTTTGAAAAAGGACTCATTCTGTTCATGGTGTAAACTTTGGTTTCTCCATTCTGTTTCCATGGAACCCTCGAGCCATTTGTTTGTGCATTGCATCTTTAAATTGTCAAGTATGATGCATTTGGATGTTATGTGTTCTGCATTAATCTGCTTACTTAAGAATACTTGAATTGCTTAGTACCTATACATATATATGCGTGAATTTGTGCTAATTACTGATAGCTATAAATATATTAGCCACTGAGTTGTGTAGCTCAACCCCTTTTCTTCCTCCCTCAGGTGCAAACTAAGTCGACAGTGATCCTTGCAAGGCATCGAAAACTCCACGATAGTTAGAGTCTTTGTACTAAGTCAGTGCTTTTGGATAGCTTATTCAGCATATCAACATTGAGCATCTTTTGTATTTTGTTTAAAATTTTGATGTGTATATTGACATGTAACAAACTCTGAATGTGTTTAAAAAAAATGAGAAAGTGAGATTGAATTCCTTTCCATGTCTTATTTTGTTATATTTGACGATTTGGAGAATGAAGCGTACATGTGCATGTTCTTCTCTGTTGAAATCACCAATGTCGTTTGCACTAGAATAGTATGTTAGAATTGGAGTGATTGTGTTCTGAATGCAAAAGGAAAAATACAGACGAAAAGAATCGTCTATACTGGCGTCACACACAGACGTAAAAGGAAATATAGAGGAAGAGTATTGCCTGTGATGACGTCACCCACAGACGCAAATGAGAGGCAGACGTGAGAAACACAGACGACACGTCATAACACAGATGCAAGGAATCGTCTATGATTACACGTCATAAGGCAGACACAAATGAAGGACAGATAAAAGCAAGTCAAACCCAGATGATAAAAGTCAAAGACAGACGATAAAACACAGACGATAGGCCAAACACAGAAGAAGAAGAAGTTAAGAAGTTAAGCTAATTGACCCGAAGCATTTTCACATGCAAATTAGGGACTCACCAACGCTATCCTTCAACATATTTGGTCTGGAATGGAGATGAGCCAAAAAGGAGGTTAGTTTGAATGCAAGTGGTTGTGTAAAGATATTAGTATCCGAATGCAATAGTCGAGCTCCGAAAATGGGGTTTGACATTTTTGGCATAAAAACACTCAATGCCGGTAAGCTCATGCCAGTATTGGGAGGGACAGAAGTCATCATGTTGTTCGACAATGGTGGATTCGGGGAATCCACATATGTTGCACATAATCTCTATTGTTAGCTCATATGCTCGCCCTCTCAATCGGAACCATAATTCTTTGGTGTTCTTCGGGTCAAAGGTCAGGGATGTAAAAAATTCTAAGGTCAGCTCCTCATAAACATACAATTAAAGCCTAAAGAATTGACCCCATTGGATCCTCTCTGGTAAATTTTCTATTCGCTCCCGCACCTTTATCCTATCCAGTAGATCGAAATCAAAATATTTAGGCACAACTATATGCCTAGAGCGAAGGGAATGAAAACGAATACCTTCCTCCTCAGAATAGATGGGAAATGAAGCTCCAAAATCTACTGTTCGGTTCTGTCTCCCCTTGCTCCCAATTTATTGTGCTTAGTTAGGCTCTCGTCGAGCGGTTTGCTTGATACAAGGCATGATTGGGTTGAATTTGGAAAGTTTTTGATGGAAAATTTCTAGAGAGATATTAGAGTGTTTGGAAGTTGAAATTCTACAGAGATAAAGTAAAAATGAAAGTGAAGGTGAAAGTTAAGTAAGAATTGAATAAATAGGTGGTAAAATGGTAAAGTTGTCAATTAAAATTTGCATCCTCCCCTTTTTTCATTATTGTAGGCCATGATGTGACCTGCTATGCCACGATCATGGCATGCGGCATATCATCGAAGGACTTTCTCAATTGCAGGTCACGATCGTGACCTGACGGGTCACAGTCGTGGTCAGTGCCCATAACTTGATTCCAAGACCTTTTTCTTCCCATCCTTTCCTCCTCTCATTCAATAATTCTTCTTAACTTTTCTTAATACGCTTCTAAACTCTTCCCCATAACTCTGAAATCCTATTCCTGTTTTGCTTTTATTTATGCAATCCAAAATAAACCTAACTACAAATTTCACTAATCTAACTAAATTCAACATAAACTAAGTTTTCTATGGGTTGCCTCCCACGTAGGGCTTCTTTTAACGTCAATATCTCAACACTCCTTTTAAGTTCACAGTGGTTGGATTGATTGATTTGATGGTAGTGTCGTCATTAATCTCAAAGTCTGAATGTTTATTACCATATTGTGACTACCACCTTCTTTGTAATTTTCTTTACCTCGTCTTCTCCTTCGCGAGCGCTTTCTTCGAAAGAATTTTTCAGGAGTCTCAATGTATTCCCATTCTTCTTGAGGTTTATGTTTGTTACAAAACCTTGGAGTTGAAGGAGTTCCGTACTCTCTAACAGTCACTTTGAAGGTTAGTTACTCCTTCTCTACTCATAAAGTTAGTTCACCCCCATCTATATCAATAGTTTATTGCACAGTGGCCAATAATGGTCGTCTAAGAATCATAGAAGTATCCTCATCTTCATTGATATCCAAAATATAGAAATCCTTGGGAAAGATGAAATTACTGACCTTGACCAGTAAATCGTGTATAATCCCCATCAGTTTTAGCAAAGTTCTATCAGCTGTCTTAATCAAAAACTTTATGGGCACTAGCTATCATAACCCCAATTTAAGACTAAGAGTGTAAGGAATTGCATTGATACTTACGCCTAAGTTTATGAATGCCCTACCTATGATAATCTTGTTGATACTAAAGGGGATGAAAAAGTCCGCTAGATCACCCTTCTTCATTATGTTGGGCACGGTTTCTAGCCTTTGCTTCTCCTCTCTCTTTGTGATGGATTCTTGTAATTTTAACTTGGCATGTATCCGTTCCATCACCTCCTCGATTTTGTTTGGTTCAATTTCTTGTAACATTTCTGCTTCCTCCTTCCTAGCATATATATCCTTTTTAACAAAAAAAATGGTGTGGAAATATTCACCGAGTTAATTGCACCGATTTGCTAACAATCTTAGTTGGAAGGTCGTCTTTATTTACTTGACTTTCTTCTATGTCCACCGTTTCCAGTTCCTTGTCTTCTTCTGACTTATAACCATGATACACTCCTTGGGGTTCGATTTGGTATTGCTTGGAAGAGTTCCAGCATTCTGAGTCGATATTGCTTCCGCAAGCTGCCCCACTTGGACTTCTAAGTTATGGATATATGAAGCATGATTCTTTGTGACTTGTTTGAATTTACTCTCGAGCTTCCTATATGCTTTCTCAATTCCTCCTATCTTATCCAAAATTTTGTCCGATTTTGAATCCATCCAGCTGTTTTTGTACTGTTGAAAGATCAATTGTCCTTGGGGTTTGAACTGTCCTCCGTTGTTGTTACTAAACCAGGAGAAGTTTAGGTGATTCTTCCACCTAGGGTTATAGGTGTTGGAATAAGGATTACTATCCCCTTTGTGTGCCAAATTGTGTCCTCATGTAATTTACTTACTCTGGGTTATTATCTCTCATCAGATAATAGTCCACCATATCATGATCCATTTCGCTGCATAGCTCACATTTCAATTGTGCGGCTTTCACTGGAACTGAGGATGATGCCTTCATATTACTGAGTTATCATGTCAAATTATCTATCTTAATTGCATTTCTGTCATTTGGTCGATAGCGACAACTCCCTTTTGTTTGCTAAAATTAATAGGTTGCCTACTACGTTCACTAGCTCATAGACAGCTATTGCTAGCCATCTCTTTTATCAGGTCTTCTACTTCATCGACCGTCTTTCTCATTAACGATCCTCTTGACACTGCATCAATGGTACCTTGAGTATGTGGGTTCACTCCATTGTAAAATGTCTGCAGCAGGAACTCTTTGAGTAGATTGTGATGTAGGTATCTCCTCTACAGATCCTTGTAGCGCTCCCACACTTCATAGATAAACTCCCTGTCACCTTGTTGGAAGTTTGCGATCTCCTTAATAATTTTGGTGGTTTTCATTAATGGGAAGTATTTATCTAAGAAGGCGCGCACTAGCTGTTCCCATGTCGTAATGTTCGCTGGGCTTAGTGAATGATACCAAGCCTTTGCTCTATCCCTAAGTGTAAAAGGAAACAACCTAATCCTCACTGTGTCTTCCGACATCTAGTGATACTGAAAAGTATTCAGTATCACCAATCTCAAGAAAGCTCACTATATGAACGTTCGGATCTTCATTTGCAAGTCTGAAGAATTAGACGTTCTAATAAAACATGTTCAGGAGGGCTGGCTTAATTTCAAAAGAGACCGCTTGAGCAGGCGATCTAGTCACTCTTTAATTTGCAGGATTGAATCCTAGCCTCATAAAATCTAACAGCGTCCTCTATTGTTGCCTGCCAGGGTTAGCTTGTTAATCCATATTTCTTTGGAATTCTTTGGCTATTTGTGTTTTTTCGGTTTCTTCTTCTTTTTCTCGTCGAGCTTTCCTAAGGGTTTCTTTCTAACTGTGTTATGTCTAAATCGGACATCTCAATTGTGCAACTCGAACCCCTTGGGACTCTTGGGTTCATACAAGAGTACAAATCCTAAGTAAAATAAATGAAAGAAAATAACAAACCTAATGCCTTAAGAGTCACAATCTACAATTTGTCCAAAGCCTAAGTTAGTTCTATCACAGTCTATTAACCTACTAGGAATCTATGCTCGATTTCTCATTACAAGAATCGACCAGTTTGATTCAATTCTCTACCTATCAGTTTACCTAACTCTTGTTAACCTAAATTGATGATTTTTATCGGCTCACCCTCTCAGTTTATTGCCCAGTTATGAAGAATCGAATTAAATCACAATAAATCAAAATAAAACACAATAAAAACAATCTTATTAATTTCAAGAATAAATTAACCAAAAGGTGAGTTTAAAAAACATTAACACTCTGTGAAAAATATTTCTAATCAATCTCCAAAATTCGATAAATTAATGAAATCGAAATAATAATTAGAACATACTTTCGGAATGGATCTAGGAGCCATGATTGTGGGAAACAACCTGTTCTGGGAAGTACGTCGTTAAGCATGTTTCCGTACCTCTCTTCCTTCGTCTCCTTCCTCTATTGATTGATCTCTAACTAGGCTTTCACTAGGATTTTTAGCAGAATCTCTCTCTTTTGCAGCTCTTGGTTCTCCCCTCCATCTTTCACATCATATACTATTTATATCTTCGAGGCTTTAGGTCAAATTCGGGGTCGAAATGGTCCAAAAATTTGTCTAAAACTTGAGTTTTTCTATCAGCCTGATGTAGTGAATGATCATGGCCCTACTTGCCATATCGTGGCTGGTACTTTTTCCTTTATGTCACGATCGTGGCTTGACTTGACACTCTCTGTCACGATCGTGGCTTGACTTGACGCTCTCTGTCACAATCGTGGCCTGGATGCTTCTAGTTCTTCCTTTTCTGTCACGATCATGGCCTATGAGCACGATCGTGGCCTGTGCTTTTTGGCTTGAAAACTCTTTAACTCTTCCCGTTCTCCCCTGTTTACCCTACAACACTAGCAAACACATCAAGGTATCTTAAAAATATACAATTTAAGCTCAAAGATTCAAACTAACCCGTAAAATCACTTAACATAAAAACTAACCTAATTAAACTCTAAATGCATACTAAACACTTGAATTGACATTAAAATACTTATCAAATCTAATCCTAAAATAACATACAAATTGTAGCTCTCAGCCATTAGTTATGGAATGTGAAAATAACTTTATTAATCAAATTGACATGTACAAAATACTCTATTTGGAGACCAATGATGGAGGACCTTCTTATTGTAAAGATCTCATTGATCCTATTGATGTGGATAGAGATATGAAGGATGATGTTCCATCAAAACCAAAAAAGATGACATATAGAGAAGAGGAAAAGATGAAACATAAAACTCTACATATGATTCAACAATGGATTGACATTAGTATCTTCAATCATATGCCTCAAGAAACTAATTTGTTTAAATTGGGTAAGAAGTTGGAAGATCTCTACAAAAGGAGACTGCTTATAATAAGGCCTCTTTGAATAAGAGACTTGTAATTTTTTTTAAAAGTTAAAATTTTTCATTGATAAAATTAATGTGTAATCCATCAGTGCACAAAATCTAGGTTAGTACAAAATTTCTAGAATCCTAGTGTCATTGTTCCTGATAATCAGGTTATATAAGGTGGTTCAAACCAATGACCATCTCTCCCTTATGTTTATAGAAAGGTTAGTAGCTATTACTCCTGCTATCAAGCCTATCATGCTTTGGTTTATAATTTCCTGGTAAAACATCTCCATGCTTCTGCTTTCTTGTTTGAAAATCCTGCTATTTCTCTTTTTCCATATATTGTATACCATTTAAGCTCGACTAATCTTTATGGCTTTATAGTCAGCCTATTCCCCATTTTAATGCTCCCCGGCTAAGTGACAGTGTCTTTTCAGTTGAGTACCAGACTACTAATGCTCAGCATTGCTTGAATTCTTCTCCATATTTCCTTAGTGTATTTTCATCTAATCGTTAAGTGATCTAAGCTTTCCAACTACTCACTACATAGTTCACAATTAAGTGCGTTGAATGGGAACTTCAATTTGTCTTTTGTATGGAGCCCTCCATTCATACCCAATCATAGAATAAAGGAATGTGCTAGTCTGATATCTATGTCCCATACCAGTTTTACCCATTCAACCCTTATCTTTTGGTCTTCCATCATCAAATATTTGTAAGTCTTTCTGCTGAAATTCTCAAATCTATCAGCTATCTAGTGGATTACATCTTCATTCTCCTAGAAATTTGGCATCTAGTCCAAGATGATTTTTGAGCTTATGATATTATAAAAGGGCCACATCTATTAGTTATCTCATATGAATCTGCTTATCTTAGTTTTTGTACTCACGATAAGCCTTAATTATTATATTTCCTCCACTTTATAAAGAGGACCCTGCAATGCCAATTATCATACCAAAAGTTTGTGCTATCACCATTCCCTATCTTGTGAATTATCAAATTCTACATCCATTTCCTTATCTTTAAGATTTCCCTTAATGTCTTTAACATTTCTTGATTATGCTTCAAAACCTATATGATGCTATTTCTTTTATGAATGTACTATGTATCCACTTCACCCATAAATCCTCCTTCTTACTACACACCCACCACATGCTTTTTACTAAGCTAACTTTGCTAATCAACCTTGATGAACATATGCCCAACCCCCTTGATCTTTAGGTTTACAGATTTTTCTCCAGCTTATTTTAGCTTTGTTTTTGCCTTGACTCAAGCCATTCCATAAGAATATCCTATTTTTTCTATCTATTTCCTTGAGGATACTCTTCGACAGTGCTAAGAGGTTGATCTAGTAATTGGTAAGGTTGCTCAAAATTGATTAAATGATTTATATCCTACCACTTGGATGGTTGTTGCTGCATTGGTTCATCCTTCCATTAATAGAGTCCAATAAAATTTTGTAATCTCTAGTTATTTTCTTTTAGGAAATTGGCACACCTAAATACTTGATTGTAAGTTCCTTTATTTTTGGCCCATATTGCCTTTGGAGCAACCTCTTTATTAGAGTTACTTGATAAATAGAAGCATCATTTCATTGGATTACTTCTAAATTCCAACATCACTTGGAACTCCTCCACTATATGCATGAGTAAGTTTATTGATTTTTTCTCAGCTCTATAAAACAATAGTAAATCATCAGTAAAAGCAAGATATGTGAGCTTCATACCCCTCCATCTATGATGAAACTAGAACTTTGGATGAATTCTTCTATTCCTAGTAAGGAGGGTGAATAGTGCCCCTGTACAAAAAATAAATAAGTAGGGGATAGGGGATCCCCCTACCTTAAACCTCTCCTAGCTTTTATTAACTTTGTAGGTTCCCTATTAACCAGTAGCTGTTGTTACACATTCTTTGATCCAACTACTAAACAAAGTTGGGTATCATACAACCCTCAGAATTTTGAAAAGAGAGCTCCAATTGATGGAGTCATATGCCTTAGTAAGATCCATTTTGATTGTACAATTATTCTTTTTCTTCTTTAAATGGTACCCTCCTAGAACTTCCTGACAAAGTAAAATATTTAGCCACTAACCTTCCTTTGAAGAAAGCATTTTGTTTAGGACTAATAATCTTCTCTAGGCTCATTTTGATTCTATTTTCTATTATCTTAGTGATTGATTTTATAGAGGATATTGCAACACGCAATAGGTTTAAAGTGTTTTAACCTTATATCATTGCTTTGTTTGGGAATAAGGCACACATACGTTTAACTCCATTCCATTAGTAGAGTTTTCTTTTTGAAAAATTCTTTCACTACTTCAAATACTTCATCCCCTATAATATGACAATTGTTCTAAAAACAATTACCATTAAATCCATCTGGAACTGGAGATTTGTCAAGGTTTAGTGAAAATACAGCCTTCTTAATCTCATCCTTTATTACTTCCTTTACCAGATCTGTCACCTATTTGAGTTCAGCTACCACCTCTTCTGGTATTCCCTTGACTTTAGTTTCAGTGCATACTGTTTAGAGAAGTATTCAAATGTGAGCATCTTTTTTCTTTCTTGATTCTCATACTTTAGACCAGCTTCATCTGCTAGGAACTTGATAACATTCTTGTTCCTTCTAGCTGAGATAACAATTATCTAGAATTTTGTACATCTCCCACCCTCCTTCAACCATACCACTCTAGATTTTTTTGTAAGTAAAGTATTGGTGTTTACCAAGACTTGATTATACATCATCAACAGTTCATATTCCTTTTCCATTAGTAGGATATCCTTCAGTCTAATTAGCAGACTATTTTGGCATGCCTTTAATTCCTCCAATGCCTTGTCTATCTCCTTTTTTTGTCTTTAGTGTATCTTTGCTTAGTTTTTTTTTAGCTAGCTTCATAATGCTTTTAAATTCATACTCAACTTGTAGCTCTTGGAGCTTGAAATCTCCACCTCCATTCCCTACCTAAGTATCTCCCTAAATCCCGGGAGGTCCATCAGATAGTTGAAAATCCTAAGGGGTGCACACCTCCTCTCTTATATAGACATCAAGTCCACTACCATTGGGCTATGATTTGAGACTTTATGTTCTTTAAAATGGTACAAATTAGTGGACAATGCCCTAGCCACTGACCATTCACCATGTACCAATTAAGTTTTCTCAGCAAAAACCATTCCCCATATTGTTTAGTCTTCAGATAAACTCAGCTCCATAACATTTTAGATCAAACAACCTTAAATTCTTCACCAATTCCTGTGATTCTGTATAGTCTTGCTATTTCTAGTGTCTCTCTCCCTTTGATTCATTCATTTTTAGGTTGCAATTAAAGTCCCTTACTATTGTCCATGGGACCTTTATAGTATTACCAATTCTTTCAAGTTCCCTCCACACACCTTACCTTTGGAACTTATGATTTTCTACATATATAATTGTGATTGCTATCTCCATACCCGTTTCTTTGATTAACATAACACAGTGCATTAGCTGATCTTTTTCTAGCTTACTAACCATCTGCAATTTCTGATGATTAAACCCAGTTACCACCCTACCATTTATATGGTAATCATGATTGATAGCCATTTTCCAATCATTTTCCAAGAACCATAAGGATCTCTCCAGATTCTCCCTCTTTATTTTGGTTTCTAGCAAACCAACAAAATCTAGCTTACTGTTTTTAATAAATTCCTTGACAACAAGTTGTTTATTGAGGTTGTTAGGCCCTCTCACGTTCCAAGCTATTACCTTCATAACTTATTCTTCTTCCCTGATCTTTTCCTTCTAGATCTTCTATTCATTATAGGAGAAGCTATTCTTGTGTCATGATTTGTGCCTGAAGCTTCCCTTCTTTCTTTCATTGGAGTGCCACTACAAGAATTAAGCATTTAGTGAAAATTTTTTATGTTCATCACAAATATGATAGTTATTGTCACCAAAATTTTCTAAGTCACTATTACTTTCATTATTTATGATAAATTATTATGTAGTCACTAATGGTATAGTAATTATGACACTACCGAGTCTTTCACAATTGTGTCGTCACTAATAATATGTTATTAGTGTCAATAATAACTCTGTCACTCTTAAGTTGTCACTAATAGTATTTAGCACATTTTAGCAAGAATAAATGTAATTATGGAAAAATAAATTATTGTCACTATTATTATTTGTTATTGTGACGAGAAAATTGTTTGTCACTTAATCGATATATTTTTATGACAACAATTGTTGTTAATATAAGCGAGAATAGTTAGTGGCAATAATATAGTAGCATATGAACCACTATGGTCACTATTATTCAAAATGATAATGACAATAAATCTTTTCATCATATAAATTTTAAAATAATTGTATTGAAAAATGTTTTCATCACATAAAATTTAACCCTTTTGTGACTAAAACTGATCTCTATATAATTAATAATTATTTATTAAATATAAGTTAGTTATTAAAATTATTTAAGAAAATTTAAAGTTTAAATCATAATTACTAAATCTACTTTTAAAAAAATAAAATTAATTATAAAATAAAATAAAATAAAATATAATATTTTTTAATAATTAATATTAAATAATATATAGTTAATTAACAACAAACAAAATTATGACATAAGCCCTACAAAAATAATTTTTTCAAAATTAAAAATAAAAAATAAATTTTTTTTACTAAACTTGAAAAATAAAAGTAAAAATGGAAAAGAAAGAAACTTAAGTTTAATTTTATTTAAAATTTGGTAATATGACATGGATAATAATAAACGTGGCCCACATGGAAAAGAAGGAAAAATGCCTAATTAAGTTTAACACGAAAAAGGAGTTAGAATTCTAGCCTTCTAAGGCGTGTGTGATTGTGTGCTCCTAATATGTCAGTTGTGGTAATACCACTGGTTTGCCCATCCTCTGCCAACTACAATTTTAGCTTACGACTATTCACATTATAATCTCCAGCGCTGATTCTATCCATTTTTGACCACTCCCATGATACCCCTTTATCCCACTAAACCACTTTGACAACGAAAAAGTTCTCTCTTTATAGTTTCTTTTTATCGATACACATTTATTTGTTCTTTTAACATTTGCTTGGAGATGGCTCAGGTTTAGATTAAGCAAGACGAGGAGGCGTTGGGTAAAATTCAAAATTTTAAAGTCATCATAAGTACAGCAGGTTGAGTGGGCTACCATTTATGGAGTCTCCTACTGTTTTATGACAATGGAGAAACAAGAGTCTTTTTAAGGAAGGTTTTATTTGGTCAGGCCTAGGCTCTAGGGTAGTTATGGATTATGTTGATTAGGTAGATATGGCTCGAGTTCTAGAAAGTAGAATGCACCAATCACAGGGGTTAGCAGTGGGTCAATTAGTTAGATGGTCTAAACCGTCAGCAGGTTGGGTCAAATTGAATATAGATGGGGTGGATAAACAAGGGTCCAACTCTGTTATTGCAGGTGGATTACTTAAGGATTGTAATGAGCAATGGCATGGGGGATTCATGCAAAATAGTGGAAGGGGCTTGCCTTTGGCTGCCGAATATTTACCCTAACCTGGGATCTTAGATATAGATGCATTGTCGTTGGACTCTTTAGAGGTAATCAACATTCTTTCTTCTTTTAAACTAGTATTGAATGAGGAAAATTTTTTGGTGACAAGTATTTGAGTGTTAGCACACCGAGCATGTGAGGTCCAATTTTCACATCTCTATCGGGAAAGGAATCAGTGTGCAGACAGACTGGCTACCCTAGCCTTGCTGTCAAGTCTAGGAATTCATGTCTTTCAGGAACCTCCGATGGCATCCATGGAGCTTATCCACCACAACCAGGAAGGAGCTTTATATCGCAGATTACTGTGTTAACGTAGTTGTTTTAGTTGTCTTTCCTTTGTAAACAAAAAAAAGTTGTTCAAGTTAAAGTTTGATGAAGCTTGAGTTGTATGGCTTGAATTTGAACTTAAATCAATTTAATTCTTTCAATGACATTATTATCAAAAAGACACAAACTAAATTTTAAATCGATTCAATACTACATTAATTTGATTTAAATTGTTAATTTTAATTCAAGTTAGTTTTAACAATTATCAGAATAATGAAATAATTTCCAAATTTATCAGATAATTATTATGGATATCAATTAGTTGAATAAAATTTGATCGCATTTAAAAGTTATCTTGAATCATTATATTAATTAGTTAAATCAGATTTAAGAGTTATCTTGAATTATTATGTTAAGAATATAGGTTAATTCGTATATAATTTATGTTAATTATTTTATAACACAAATTTAAGAAAAATAATTTTCTAAAAAATAAAAAATCTTTTAATAATCTAATTGATTTGTCATATAATAATTCATGGACCAAATTCATATAAATGAGCAATAATGGGCTAAGAAAACCAAGCAAAGCACGGGCTTAGGGCAACATTTAAGGGTTCGTGCCCCTGGACTAGGATATAAAGATCGAGACCTCCTGCTCTCTGCTTGAACGTGGCGACTCGAAACTTATGATCTGTTTGGTTAGAGAGTTAGTAATAGAACATAATCGATCATAACACACTTCCATCGTTTGGTTGAGGGAATGAAACAGAATGGACCGAAATGGGATAGAAGCTGAGAGTTTCATGTTACGTTCCATTCCATCATAAACAGTGAAAATACGAAACCTCCGATCAGGAGAGTTTAGGATGGAACGTAAACTAATAAATACATACTACCTAATATACCTTCAATAATTTTTCTTAATGTCAATTATTTCTTCTAACCCTAACCCTCTTGTATTTAATTAATAATATTTTTATATTATTTCTCTTTATCCTAATAACAATATTTTTATATTATTAATAAAATTGTATATAATTAATAATAAAATAAAAATTTTAATAAAATTTTTATTAATGAAAATAGAAAATATATAAAAATTATTCTTTAATTGTTTGTATATATTTCTGTATAAATAAATAATTTTTAAATATAAATCACATATAAT
>JANZXR010000170.1:29377962-29395115 GCA_027575705.1 Erythroxylum echinodendron | reverse complement strand
TAACCTAGAAGAACGAGAGAAAGTGTTAGAATGTACACTTAATGCATATCTATAAGGACTTTAATAACATGCATCATAGGTCCCATTATTCTTATTTAAATCTATAGCCTTCACTACGAATTCGAGAAAACTTATAGTTTCCTTAATGGGTTGGTATCCGATATCACCAAGAATGACCTTAGGTTTGCCCAACAAGCCACCTTAGGTCATTTGGTGGGTATCATTCATAACAGTTGCATTCAATTATGCAACTATCGACTTGTGCCATCAACTGTTGATTTATGGGTTATCAACTCTTGATTTATATACATCCCATGTATACAACCCAACTTTGCCTCTATCCACATTGACCTTGGGTTTGCCTAAAAAATCAATGTTTCCAATTAGGACCAACCTATTGATCCAAAAATCTAATTTTCATGGTTTGAACATATTCCTATAGAGCGGGCTTGGGTTTGCCCAATAACCCAACTCTAAAACAACTCCAGTTCTTACCATATCAATGGAAGATGTAAGTCCTAATACTTTGGTTGAGGGATTTGTCCTTTGGTCTCATCAATACTCGGATGATCTTGATTATGTATATCAAATATACATTTAGATTATGGATAACTCAATTAAATTGAGCTTATGTCCCTAAGAGCTTATGTCCCTAACTACCCTTAATGCATGTATCACACAAAGAAGGTTTAAATTAGGTTGTGACTTGACTATACATCTAAAGTTCGTGAATTGATTCAACTCTTGACCCTAAAGGGGTACTAGTGTTAGTCTTGGCTACTCCGAATTATGAATATGATTCGATTACGATCCTTAAAATTTAATTTTTATATCCAAATTAAACACTTAAATCTTAGTTTATATGCCTTTATCTAGTCACACTAGAAATGCTATGCTCTACTTGGATCAATTCTAAATTAATCCTAAAGTTTCCAAAATTCCTGTACACCAATTAGTCCTCTATAATATCCATACGTCATCTTAAATTTATCTAAACAATTTCGGCACTAGCCAAAATTATCTTGATAGCCAAAATCGTCAAGATATATAAGTTAACCTACTAGACACTAAAGAGACCAATTCAATGTTTGGAAATTTTCCAAAACCCTAATTTCAAGCATATGCATTAAGCTTGTTATTTTCATCAAAATAATATATTTCTTATCACACAAGAACCTTATTTAGGTCTCATAATCGAAATGCATACATTATAAGTGTCAACTCCAACTTTCAAAAAGTTGACCAATGTTGACTTTGACTTTATTTATTAATTGAATCAAATTCAATTAATTCTGAAAAAATTCCAGAGTCTTATACAAATTCTAAATGTTTCTAATAATAAATTCTAGAAACTAATTCCTAGGATTTATTTACTAAAAATTGGAATAAGCCAACACATCATATGTTTATGACATTTGTCACATTACTTCTAACACTAGACAAACATTACATCATGCATACATAAGATAACCACTTTAACAACAAGTGTCATGAATCTCATACAGGTTGCAACATCTCATATTTTTAAACAAAATTTAAAAAGATTAACATTAATTTTTCATGCATGCGTTCATCACATTTCAAGAATTTCCAGAACTTCATACATGTATCAAGCTGAAACTAAATTCGTGATAAAATAGAAAATGACAATCAATTGCATTGTGCTTTTACAAAAATAAAATATAACAACTTATAAACATCTTAGTAAAAGAAAAACAGAAAAATTCTAGAATTAATACAAAATTTTGAAAGTCAGCATATGCAATTAGTTTTCCAGAAAAATCCTAGAAATCAACATTGAATGGTCTAGATATAAATTCGAAATAAATAGAAATTGACATTCAATTGCAATATCCTTTTACAAAAACATAATATAATATCTTATAAACATTTTTGAGAAAGAAAAATAGAAAAACAACTTTTATAGAATTTGCACGAAGTTTTCCAAAACAACATGCAAGTCAGTCACAACCCAACAAACACTTTGCACATGTTTAATACATCATCTATTACATGCTCAAATAATCTCTGATACCACTATTGGGTTAGCCATCGTTGTATGCATCACATGCATGAAAATGCAGCGGAAGTGTTGAAATCAAGATTTAGACACCATGACAACCCGGAAACTATAGAATCTCACATGCATGCAAGGATATGTAAAGAACATGAAATAACAAAACTTTTTACCTTGTGTATCTCCTCCTTTCTTGTTTCTTCTCCTTGTTTGGGTTGTTACAAATACCAAACCCTTCCTTGATCACCCAAAACCATGCAAAGAAGGAATATGAAACAATGTGTAAGGGTTTTAGAATACGAAACTTGATGAATTCAAGTAGATAATCAATATGATAAAAGATAGATTAAGGTTATCTTGCATGCATGTTGATTTATACAGCATTTGCATAAATTGCAAGAAGAGAACTCAAGAACTCATCTCACTCTCTCTAGAAAACTTCTAAAACCCTTTCTTTATCACTTAAGTGTGTAAGAAGTGAAATTTTCTTGTATATATAAGTGAAGAACTCAGTTATATATCAATTAGGGGCCTTTGTCATAATTGTGTCCTTGCTGGCCATGATCGTGGCATGTCTCACCTTTGGCCATGATCGTGGCCCTATGATGTACAATGGTGGCCCACTTAAAATAGGCCATACACACTTATTTTTTAGCCGATCTTTTATGCGTATGACCCATAGGTTCTCGGATATATTTAGGCACTTGAATTAATTCTTAATTCAAACACACCATGATGCCTATTTACTGGAATATAAGTGGTTTAACACACAAACTCTTTGGTAATTAATTATCTAACTTATGAACCTTTCCATAGTCAATTACAGTGCTATTTGTCCTTTCACATAGTATACCCCACTTGGTTTGGAGTATGGGATACATGCCAACTCCCACTCGACTGACTACGTCACTTCTAGTCCAAGTGATGTTAGTTCTTGTTCTAGGATCTCATTA
The DNA here is from genome assembly GCA_027575705.1 of Erythroxylum echinodendron. Classification (NCBI taxonomy): domain Eukaryota; kingdom Viridiplantae; phylum Streptophyta; class Magnoliopsida; order Malpighiales; family Erythroxylaceae; genus Erythroxylum; species Erythroxylum echinodendron. The sequence goes on along the minus strand of JANZXR010000170.1, from coordinate 29,392,145 downwards.
CTCATAAATGTCATTGAAGACCTCTTTATGACAAATACCTGCTCTGGCTAGAGACTCTCCAATAATGACCCCAACAAGAGATCATGGGTATCATCTCCTTCTATCAGGAGTGGTGAATCCTCCATTAGCTACCCAATTACCTTCGAACATAAATAGTTATACCCAATCATCACCCTAAGAGCGACCTCATCTTGAGGTAACAAGGAATTGTGTCAATGCACAGGATTTATATCCAAGATATCCTTGAATACCTCAAGTCTAAGGATATTTGCACCACTACTATCATGAGATTAAACATTGACATTCAATAGATCATCCATATGATAATCTTATAGTAGGTCATCTGATGTACTTACTACCCTTAGTAAGCATCCACATATTAACTCTAAACATCTCATGCTTGCAGTTTATGAGATCCACTACTTGATCAAATCAAGGTATGTGCTACTCTTTCCGGATTAATAATGTCCCATCTTATTAATCCTATGGCTAGGGATTGTTTAGATGCTAACATAATTGCACATGATAGGAATCTCATTATCATGATCTCATCATGATTTCCTTCGTGCTATGTTTTGTATCATGGACTTTATTAATTCGATTTAAGATCAATATCAATTCGTACATAAATGAATATCAAATCAATGAAAAATGTATTTCGCTTTATTAATCAAAATAAAGTTTGTACAAAAGTGCTAAAGGTGATTTCCTTTAGAGCACTTCTTTAACATATAAAAGAGTTAAAATCTGGAAAAGTGAAGGAAAATGGGTGGTCCATGATCGTGGCACCAATCCCACAACCGTCGACAGATGCATTACCTTATGCCACAATTGTGGGAAGGTATCCCATAATTATGGGCAAGGTTTAGAAATGGTAATTTTAGTTATATGCAATTGTTGAACCAACTAATGCTTAGGTCTCCTCCTATGGTACATTTAGACTTGAATGAGGTGTGAAATGAACCTAGTTTGAGGTTTAACAATTTGATAAAATGTTTGATATGTTTGAGTTGTTAAATGAGGTTATAAATAAATATTGGATGGTTAATATCAATGAAACAAATTTGCAAAATGATGAGTGTTATGGAAATGAAATTGTTCATAGGAATGCCAAGGTGATTCAAAAGAGATGAATAATGTAAATCAAGTAAGAATGAATGAGAAATTGGATATATGTGATAGTCATAATGCTCGAAAAAGGATTGGAGACTATGTGATTAATGAATGTATGAATTATGAAATTTGAGTAATCCAGTATACTTGAGATATTAGCCAAAGTGTAAACAGTTATATCCAAGTGACAATGATAGAATGATCAAAACTTGTGATTTAAAGATACATACCTAGAAATAGTCATTTTAGCATGCATAGTACATAACACATATACATATGTGTATGATTAATACTTATTTGATTGATCAAATTAGTAATATGTGAAATATGTGTGTATTACTTGAACATAGATACACAAGATTGAATATCATCGTCAAAACATTTCTGGATTATGAAAGCAATGGCTAATCTGCATCGTGTTGTGAGTAACCTAGATGTTTCTCTCTAGGATTGATTTGCTTATGTTAAACTGTAATTATTAAACTTAAATTGGTATGATTGATAGTTTCAGACAATAATAATCCGAAGAGTTTGATAATTATGAATATAATGGGAGTGTTGTGATTATATGTGAATTGGAAAGAAATCTATGTTCTCAACAGAAATGTTGAATGCCAAACTTGTGTCTGATGAAAAAGTGAAAAGTGAATGTGTATACTGAATGAAAGTGAATGATTGAATATATGTGACTTAATGCATTTCATTACTTGATATGAATGATCAGATAAAGGAAGTTGTGACCACAGTGGCCAGCAAAAATATCTTAAAGCTCAGAATGTGTATAAGAGCCACAGGCTTACTAGTTTAACGAGCCCGGTATCCACAACAGATATGAGACGTTTATTAATGAGCCCAATATCCATAATAGATACGGGACAGTTAAAAAGGTGCTCGGTCATAACAATTAACAATGAAAGTGGAGTCGTATGAGAAATTGCATATACTTTTTGGTATGTGTTATATGTTTGATTGAAATGAATTGTATAGATAGTCTTGAAATAGAAATGTGAAATAGTGTACAACATAGTAGTTGATGAAAGAGGATGAAATGTAATGTGATGATCAATATGTGATATGAGTTATCTGTGAAATGAATGTAAATTATGTTCTATGATTGATATGAGTGAGCACATCGAGGATGGTTCACTCACTGAATTCACAAAACTCATCAAAACTATAACATTATCTTTTAGGTTCAGGGGATATCCAGCTAGACTAATTGGAGTATATCCACTACAATCAAACATAAGTTATTTAGTTACAGAGAAAAATTTAGTGGTAGAAATCATAGAAAAAGATTCAATGGATAAATTTTACTCATATAGAAAATCAAGCATGTATTATTTCATTAAATTGGAAAAAAATCCATAAGCATAAAATAAAATCTTCTATAAAATTCTATAGAGCAGTATCCTTTCAACTCCCCTAAATATATATGACCAAAATTAACAATAAAACATCCATTAATATCTATACATCCCTATTTTAGGAAACATAAAATAGAAAAAATGGAGCTATAAGCTATAAAATATGAATGAGAAGGATAATGCTTTTAGATGTAATAATAAAACTTATCAATGTGATTGATATAATGATCCAAGAAAACTTAAAAGATATTTATCTTGCCAAAATTGAGTGACAACTTACCTTACATATATGTCAGCTTACCATAAAAATGACCGTTTAGATCTCACAAATCTCTACTAACTAAGAAAATAATGATGCACATGAAGGTCATAAGGATTTGTTAAAGGAATTTGCCTCTTGATTTTTACACTCACCTTTAATGTTTAACTCCTTAATTGAATGTATATAATAATATATATGTTTATGAATTGATACCTCACTCTCATTGTTATGTTTAACTACAAACTACTATCAACCATCTAGGTTTAGTCATGTAACCTTTTTGGAAGGAAAATCTTAAATCTTATTTTGAATAGAATTCATATTTTATTTAGACATAAGAATAAATGTATTGGTCAAAATATATTATTTAATTAAAAAGATATACTCATATTTTTAGGAATCTTCAAGAATTGGAAGGCAAGATTGTTCCTTATATTACAATGAGAAAAATATTAATGTGTTACCTATCTAATTTTCTTAATTTATGCAAGAAAATATCTAAAATTAATTATATGTTATCTTCTTATTCACTAAAATATCCAAAATTAATTATATGTTATCTTCTTGTTCACTTTTTAAATCTATATCTAATTGTCCAAATCAATTACTTAAATTAATATTTTACATGCATGATCTTTTAGTTTATGCCCTTGTAGCTGATCGATTGGTTGCAATTTTATGTATGACATTCTTATTTAATTAATAAAGGCAATCTTTATCTTTATGTATTATATTTATTACATTTGATGTCTTAATACTAAGGTAAAATCCTTGAAATAATTATTGTGCAACTGAAATTATTATAAGATCATAATAATGAAATTCAATTTGCATTTATGAATTGTTCCCAAATTTTTCCTATTCATTAAGATGGGATATTGACAAAATGGTAAAACTAACAAACATTATATTTCTTGCTTATAAAGAAAGTAATTAATCTAATAAATTAAAGTATGGAGATACTTAAAATAATGTGTGGGTGTATATTATAGATTAAATTCACTTAAAAATATTGTGTGAGTGCATATTGGAGAATAAGTTGACTGAACTTATCTAATTAAGAGGATCTCACATGGAATGTTACTTATGTGTCTAGAGATTTCCTTATGATGGTTATATAACTAAGCCTTAGACTTAAGATTAAAAAGGTATCTATTATGGGAACTACTGTGTTTTGATGCTACTTATAAATTGTCTTATTTAAGGTAGTTTAGTTGATAGTACTTGGATGTAATATGAACCCTATGGAGATAGTTGAGTAAGTCAATAATGGATTCATCACTCTAAATTAATTAGAGAGGATGTTCTACTATTCTTGATTATTAGTGGTTTAAGGAATTCTCTAGCTAAAGTAAATTGACATTTGAAAAGGTGTTTTTAAATATCAAGTATACATCAATTTGTAATTTACGAGAACAAACATGATTAAATTCAAAAGAGTTAACGCGATATCTATGATATGTCTAATTGGAACAATTGATGACGAAAGGATTAAATTACACATCATAACTATGCATAAATAGCTTAACTTAAGCCACTTTGACATTCTTGATATTTGGATAGTCATAACATATTGCTAGTTATCAATCGTGAGCTATGAATATAAATTGCTTAATTGGATAATTAAAGATAAATTAACAGGATTTTTAATTTATCTGTTTCTAGTTATAAATTAGAATTGTTATTTATAATCATTTCCAATATATTAAGAATCTACTGGGTTACATATAAAGGATAATTTAAAAGAGAATAATCAATTTCAATTACGATGAACTTAATTATAAAGTTTGAGAAACTTTAGGGATCAAATATGAGATATTTGATTTTATTAAAATTAAATTAATTATAATTAGATTTTGAATTTCATTATAAATAAAATATTTAATTTTAATAGAAATTACACACTCTATTGCTTTTTCTATATATAGTAATAAGAATAAGGGAGCTAACGCTGATGCTAATTGCTTTCAAAGAGTTAAATATCTTTTAACTACTCTGTGGATACTACTAGAGACTGGAAACAAGAACAGCTCATGGTTAATACATCAAAAATGTTTTGAAAGGATTTCATCAGGAATACTGGATTAGTTATGATTTCATATTTTATGATTAAAGTATTTTCAAGTTATTCAATTACTAAAATCCAATCGAAAATCGTAAAAATTTTATTTTCCATTGTGCCTATGATTTGATCACAATTAGTTTCCCTATAGTGGTATCAAAGCCTCCTTTGGTTGTTTAACTAGAATTAATTGCTTGATTGTTATCAATTAGTAAAAAATTAAAGCAAGAAATCTTGTTTTATTATATTAAGGTTAATGATACATATCTCCTATTTTTTTCTACTTGTGGAAATTTAAAATTTAGAAATTAGGTTGTTATACCCCATTCTTTTATGTCGAATGTTTCTCAAAAGGAAAAAAAAACAAATAATGCAATATTAAAAGAACTCCAATAAATATCCCCTCCCCTTTTTTGGTTATTTTTCTTCTAGCATTTCACTTTAGCTTTAAATAGGTTTTAGTTTATTTTTTCATTTTGTGACTTTTCCTGTATCTATGGAGTATCACCAGTGGCTTACATCACTACTGGTGAGTTGCACTTTGTCGTTAGTTACGATGGAGCTAGTGGAGATAACTAACAAGGGCAATAATTGACCACATCTGAAGCTGGATGGGGGGTGATGGAGGACTCCAGTAAATGAGCCTTCTGGACGAAAAGCATCAGAAGCGCCAATGTTGGAGCAGAAAAATAATGAAGGGAGGGACAACAACATTGTAGAAAACCTAATACAGGAAAACACATGCCATAATGGGAACAATACATCAGTAATAGATGCTGCTAGTGCATACGCTACATGCTACAGTCAATACCAAACATTCTCACAAAATGTATTATGGCACGTGCAACCACAATTTTTCTTTTCTTTTATTTATTTTTATATTTTTAAGTAGTAATTTTAATTAAATTAATTTAAATGTAATATATTATAGCTAAGTCCTATAAGGAAAATTCCTATTTGGATGAGGGTGTCATCTAATTGATTAGTGTAATGTAATATGATAAGGGTAGACGTGATCTAGTTAGTTCAATTCAGTTAAGGTTTGAATTGTAAAGTCAAAAATGCCTATAGACAGCTTATTTAATCCTTGCTACTCAATAGAGATAGAGGAGAGGGGAATACGTTAAGAGAAAGCATTCCTTTATATACTTCTAGAAAAGTAATAAAGGTTAGTTTTTAATGTAATCTTATGTTTTATTATTACCTTTGATTATCTATTGTTACGTAGTATTTTTGGAAGAGTGTGAGAATAAACACCACAAGGGTTATGAAGCATTCAAGAACAAGGTTTTATTAGTCAACAATCATGTGAGAAGGATGGGTCTCGTTTAAATGAACCTAAGAAAGATTGTCCTGCAAAGGACTAGGCATAACTTTGGTATAAGTTCAAGATTTAGGAAAACTTTTATAATATCAATTGTAAGTTGAAGATAATATAGGCTTCACATAAAACAACATCTTGAAATAATAAAACGAAATAAGAGCCTATGAGTTAGAAATAATAAATCATAAATAAAGCTTAGCTTCAAATGTATCGACTATAATAATAAATAAGGGAAAGGTTTTTTAAAATCTTTTTTAATGATATACTTAAACAGGTCAAAAGTGAAACAATTGAACTTGAAAGTTTACATTTTGAATTTGAAATGAAAAAGAATGTGAATAATTCAACTGGATTTTTTAGATGATATCTAAGATGTCGATTACTAACTACTAATACTATGTTTTATTAAATTAATTGATCAACTTGCTACAAAACTTTTTCCTTTAATCCTTGTAAAATAAATAAAAATTATTTATTGTTTTATTTTTTAATTTCATTAAAAATATTTTGTTGCCGTATCCTATGCTTTTCGAAGAAATAATAATCTTAAATTATATGAATCCTAGTTAATTAGTATAATTGTGTGTTTTAGTTGTGTTTGTTTTGCTTTGTTTTAAGTATCTATTTTCATTCCTTATATTTTTCATTCTACTTATTTTTTATTGTATTAGTTAACACCTTCTTTCAAAACAATTTCATATGACAAATGTGTCTTCCTCTCTTTCTCTCTCCAAATGAAGATTATAATCTCCGATTTACTGATTGAGGTCAAGATCCAAACATAAATATGTTCATTTTTGTTCATTAGTTCCATCAATTTTTATAAATTGTTTTTTTAATGTTAAAATGTCCTACGTAGACTGCAATAAGCAATGGTGTTCTTTAAAAGTGTTATGTATTTTCTACAAAACTTTTTTCCATGCTTTAGGCTATGTTCGGTTGGACGTAAGGTTTTTTATGGAATGAAATGGCTTATAATGGAATAGAATATAAATAGATGTAATATTAGAAAATTGTTGTTTAGGAGGGATGGAAGATTTCATAATGTAATATAGTGAAATGTTGCTTAGAAGAAGGATTTATAATGTAATATAGTAAAAAGTTGTTTATCATTTTACATTCCATCCTAAACCCCCAAATCGGAGGTTTCTAATTTTTACTGTTTATGATAGAATGAGATGTAATATGAAACCCTCCTCTTCTATCACATTCTATTTCATTCCATTATAAACCCTCCTCCTAAACAATAGAATACTATTACATTCCATTTCATTCCATTAATAAACTCCCAACCAAACATAGCCTTAAATTCTTTCTTAATTTGATTTTCACTTATATGGTAGATTTTCTAGTTTTATTTCATATTTATATTATAACTATATGGAGGTAATAGTCCCTGTCTTTGTTAAAACTAGAGAGAAAACCTCTCAATTCCTATTTTTGTTAGCGCTTGCCTGTTTACTTTTTAGAGTAATACCAAATTTCTACCCTTGATTAAAAATGGTAGCGACTAGTCTAGTTTGTCCCTAATCTTTATACTCTTGGACCCAACATCCCCTCTGAAAAAATCAATGGCACAAACATACCTTAACCCTGTTGCCAACTAGACGCTTTTCAATCATGTCTTCCTCTTTGGTTAAAAACTTCTCCACTTTAATACCTCCTGCTTATTTGAAACTAGACTTCTCCATTACCTCACCTATAACTTTTTACTCTAAACCATAATCCTTTACTCCTCATCCATCTCTAGCACTCAACCAATTAACTCCTTTATTGAGTACTATAACTACCTAAGCTAGTCCAGATCATCCTTAGACCTCTACCAAATCTATTTAGGCAACAAAGTGAACTTGGAAACAAGTAATAGGAGATAAGGATACTTATCACAAACTGATATACTTCCCACCAGATATTGACTCATAAGTAATATCTTCTTTTGTAACAAGGTGTTAGGGGATGGGTTTCCTCCTTAGTGGGCTCCTTCACAAGTAAAAGGCTTGCTTTTCTAACTGCTAAATAATGGGATAACTCTATGGAAAAGTTGGGGACTCATTCAATTTTTAGTCAATGAAGAAGAGTTATTCATATTCAAATTCAAGTTAAAAGCCTCGCCTAAAAAGTTATTTGAAGTTAGACCTTGGCATATGAATGGGAAATATATCTGCCTATAAAAATAAAGTCCATGCTTATTTAAGGTAATAACTGAAAGAAAAAATATCCCCATATGGGTTCATATTCATTGAGTCTCACTTTAGTATTGGTCTATTAGAGGCCTAGGTCATTTGGTAAGTTTCACTGACAAACTAATCTACATAGATGAAGCAACCACAAAATTAAAGAGAATAGTTTATGTGAGGATTTTCTTGGAGATCCCCTTAAGAAAGAACTTACTGGACAACATCAAAATCACAAGACTTAATAATGAGGGAGTGCTAATTCAAGAAAAAATCTCAGTCACTTACTAATGAGGGAGGGGAAATACAAGACTTAAGTGGCCACAAGGAAAAAATTTAAGATTATTATGAGTAAGGAGATACTAACTATCCGAATGGTCAGTGTTTTAAAGGCAATAAAGAAGCAAATATGAATGAAGCAAGAGATGCTATACCTTTACCAAACATGGAGACTAAGAAACACCTGGTGGGAGCTACTAATGAAAATAGCAAGATTTCTATAGATTCTGATACATCAAGACTCAATAAAGATAACAGTGAAGCGGATGATTTGAATATCAACAATTATTTAAAGGCAATATGTAAGGATGATACTAAGAAGCTTTCTTCTATAATAAATTCTAAAAACTCCAAAGGGGAGTAACTCATTTGAAGGTATACCAGACAAAGATGGAAAAGAGGATTCAAGAAAATAACAAGTACAAATGAATAAAGATGGGACTAATTCTAAGCACTTAACAAAAACACCAAAAGCTAAGAAGGAAGCAATAGTTAGGAAAACCACCGATAAAAAATCAAAGAGGAAGAACCTTAATCTCCTCCTAAAAAAATCTATGAATTTCATCACATGGAATGTGAGTGGTATTAATATCCCCAAAAAGTAGCAAATGCTTCATGATTACATATATATCTACTTTGCTAGTATTCTTAAAATTGAAATAAAGAAGTCCTACTACCAATTAGGACTATAGTTTATCCAAAAAAGTTGGGATTCCATAAGCAGCCATGATCATCATCACAATGGAAGAATCCTTCTTTTCTTAGAATCCAATGAAGTTGTGGTTTATTACACTCAATGTCATATCAATACACACACTACCAGGCAACTCTTATCAGGTATGCTATAAGAGTATATAATACTTCACCAGACTTCAAATTTCATGTAAAAATCTTTTAAGGGATTTAAGGCTCCTATAGGTATGAACTCAACTCCATAAATCTTAATGGGGGATTTTAGCTACTTACTCTCCTAACAAGAAGTTCAAAGAGAAAAAGCTAAGCATAATTCCTTTAATATGTGTCTGCTAAATTGCAATAGAGATATAAAAGTTATAGACCTTAGATTCAAGGGCAATCTTTTAACATAGTCCAATAAATAGATCGAAGAGTGGTTGCTCAGGAAAAAACTCAAACCTACCTCAGTATATTCCAATAGTCTCACCCTATTTCCTCTCAGTCATTTTTACTTTAATAACCATCATATTCATATCACTGTCTAATAACCAGTCTCTTTAGATTTAACAATTACTTAATCGATACCTTGGGCTTTCAAGAAGCAGTAGAAAGAGGGATGAGCAAGGAAGTTATAGGTTATAAGCTTACAAATGTGTGGTGAGACTAAAAGCAATAAGAGAGGGGCTAAAATTCCTTAACACAATGCTATTGGAAACACTAGTACATTTACAACTCGATCTCTAATTGATCTAACGAAGATTTAGGAGTTAGTCTACAATTTCCCTAATGATGAATCTCTGAAACAATATAAGAAAGTAGTTGTTGCCAAATACATGAAAACCTTAGAAGCTCATTACTCTTTAATTAAACAAGAGGATAGAATTGTTTGGCTTAAAGAGGGAGACAAGAATACAAAATTCTTCCACAATGCGAGCTGGGCTTAAAAACCTATGGCCGTTGGTTTAGAGTGATCACTTGAAATTATGTAAGAGAAATAGTTGCAGTTTCCTCACCTATTCCCATAACTAAAAAGTAAGAAGCATTGCTACCAGCCACTAAGAGACTGAGCATAAAGTAGCTAATTCAATTATAGCTAAATGGTACCTAAAAACTATTACTTCTCTTCAATCCATAAGCAATCAACCAAAAGGATTTGAAGACAATAAAATTGAATCACTTTAAAAACCTGTTAAGAGTGAAATTTCACTTAACTTATCCATTATTGGGCCTCAACAACCTCACCCCTACAGGATAAATCAAGATCAATCAAGCTATTTACTTGGGCATTTCATAAATGAAGACATTAAGGAAGTTCTCTTTAGTTTGAGGCCTGAAAAAAGGCCTAGTTTGGATGGCTTCAATGCCAACTTCCACAAAACTTGACCCCTCATAGGTAACTCCATCATTATAACAGTCCAAGAATTTTTCACCCAGGGCAAACTACTTAATGAGCTTAATAATCTCATATAAGCTTGGTCCTTAAGTTCTTAAACTACAATTCTTTGGTTGAATATAAATCAATCTTATGTTGTGATATTGTATACAAAGTCATTTCTAAGTTGATTGTTTTTAAATTCAAACGTATTCTTAACTCCATTATTAATCCTTATTAATAAGCATTTCTAAAAGGGAGAATAGTTGGTGATAATATTCTTTTAGTCTATGAATTTTTCAAGTATTACCATATGGATTGAAGCATCAAAAGTTTTACTCTTAAGGTGGATTTAAACAAAGCATTTAATTTAATGAGTTAGTCCTTTCTGGCATCCATTTTGAAGGCATGGAACTTTCTAGAGAAATTTATGGAATAAATCAAACAATGCTACACCACATTATCATATTCCATACTTATTAATGGGAACTTACTTAAAGATTCAAATTTGCTTTCTTGTTTACAATGTGCATGGAAACATTATCAAGAGTAGTTGATTCTAAAAGAATAGAGGAATATAATTTCAAGTTACTTCATAAATGTGAAGATCCCAAATCATAAGTTTGTCCCTTGCAGATGATCTCCTCCTATTATGATGACAACTTTGAATCAATTAGAGGTTTTTTACTAGCTTTGCAAGACTTTAAACTCATGGCAGGGATAAGTATTAATCCTAGCAAAAATAGCTTCTTTTTATCCACAAGAAGTGAAGGAATTTTAGACTTTATCGCAGTTAATTGTGGATTCACTCAAGGTAAATTTCCTTTAAGATATTTTGGCATTCCCATTTCCACTAAGAAGCTAACTAAGAAGAATTACCGTCACTAATAGAATCAATTCAAAAAAGGCTAGGAAGTTAGCGTAATAAAATTTGATCATTTACTAGTAGACTTCAATAGATAATTGCAGTGCTTAACCAAATGTAGATCTGTTGGGTTTCCCAACTACATTTTCCCACTAGCATCATTAAGAGCGTAAAAATAACCATATGAAACCTCCTTTGTTGTAGCAAGGAAACACATTCTTTAAGAGCTAAAATGAAATGGTCAAGCATTTTCCACCCCAAGAACCAAGTTAGGTTAGGAATTAAGCCTCTAAGAATTTTAAATAAGATGGTGCTATAAAAGGAATTTGGAGACTCTTAGGTAACAAGATTCGATTTGGGTGAAGTGGATCCACACTTGTTATGTAAGAGACATAAGCTTCTAGGATGTGCAGATTAAACATAGCTTCTCTTTGACATTCAGGAAAATGTTATGAGAGAGGAAGTTAGGAGATACTTCAAATGCATCATTAGAAATGTTAAAAAAAAGCTTTATTTTGGTCTAATTATTGGCATAAAATGGGACCATTTTTTCTCTCTAAGACATTCGTTCTCAAATTTAGCTAAGGTTGAAATTATCGTCAACTGGAATAATTAGGATTGGCCTTAACATGTCTAGAGAAGATTCTATTAAAAAAGGAATCAACTCCCCATTTTGCCACATAATCAATAGAGGGAGGATCAATGGATCTACCTCAAACGAAAATCCAGTCAATTCAATAATCATTTATGTGTAGAGATATTTCCATCAACTGTGAGGGAGGCAACTTTGTATGACCTGGTTTTGCAAGAAACAAAAATGCTAAAAACTTCCTTCATATTATGGGTAGCAGTTGGGAGGAGATTTAACACTAAACACTACAAGAAAAATGTTGTTTAGCGATGAAAATTACCGACAAAAAATATAAACATTCCGTCGGTAAGTCAGGTTAGCGACAAACATTACTGATAGACAAAGGTGTCGTAGAAATGACCATAGCTGAAAATTCCCAACGAAAAACAAAATTTTTGTCGATAAATTTATCGATGCAAAATTAATTACTAATGATTTATTTTGCAGTTGACCGTTGGTATATCGACGATTTATTTTGTAGTTGATCGTCGGTATATTTACCAACAGATAATTTTATTTCATTGGTAGATTTATCAATGGTTTATTCTTTTCCTTTGATAAGTTTGTTAAAACATTACTGACGATTGCATTTTTTTAGGTCAGTGAGTGTACTGACGATAACTTGTCATCGGTAAATTTGGCCATAGAATTGGTTATTCTATCTATGATTATTGACAGTTAGTCATGTTCTGTCGATAAATGGCATTGATTTTATCGACATAAATTTGTTGTTCCGTTGGTAAATCAACGAGAAAATTTAAAAAATACTGTCAATAAATTTTATTTGATGATGTTATGATTGATGCATAATTTAAACAATTATGAATTTAATATTATACATTTAATTTGTTTAAATAGAAATTTGATTTATGATATAAAGTTTAAAATATCTTAATTGATAATAAAAATAATACATTGTACATAATAGGTATTTGTAATTCAAATGAAATGACCAAAAGCACACTATTAATTTGGTGACGGCAGATACTCTGATTGGTACAATGAGGTGCTACCCCTACCCTTCAACTTGTCCACCTCATTACGAAGATGAGTTATATACTCCATCAATGTCTGCACTGTGCTCTGAAGCTCTTGGACTTGATTGGTTATAAACTGCCTACTAGATGCTATTATACTAGACGTGGAAGATTGCGAATAACATATATTTGCAAATGAACCTAAGGTAAATATCCTTCCACGACGGTCCCTACCACTCATTATATAAAGATAGGTTTTAGTCTCATTAACATCTTCAGACGATTGAGACTATCGTTTAATGTTTTCTTGTATTTGGTCCTATCAGAAAGTAATGTTTATATTAGTAAGTGATAATTATGAAGCATTAATATTAAACCATAAATTCCAAATACATTTAATTCTCTACAACAGTTGTTGACAAATGTCACACCATCATGCTTCTTAATGTGAGCGTGTAAAAAGAGCTGATCGGGTGTAGGCCTCATGTGATGGACCCGAAATGAGAAGTGTGGATAGGTTCATGCTTTGTTTTGGTGATTTTGGTAGTGAGAGACTATGAAATGGGAAGAATTAGGGCGAAAGTGATGAAGAACACGTATATACATATAGATAGGTATGTATATTCTATTATTGGTGTTCATAGATGATATGGAGTTGAAAATGAAGAAGAGAAGATGATCTTGGTATGAGTTGTGATAAGAAAAGATTTAGAAACAAAAGTGGTAGTGATCTGGAAAATGTTCACTGAGTGTGCTTTGGTCTAGTAGCCATAACTTTTTTTCTAGTTATCCAAATGAGATGAATATTTGCTTGGATTACACTAGAAACATATAGATACATTTCTTATAAAGAAATCAAATTTCAATTCTATCTCTAAGAGCCTTAAAATTTCATGAAGTTGAGAACCAGGTACAGTACATTGGTGGATGAATGTAAAATTTGCCTTTGTACTTAAGAGGAAAATCTGGATTGATCTAGGCTGAATTCAATGAAGTTGCCTTCTCGGAAATTGTAGATTATTTTTCTAGCTTTCCAATGATATATAGCATGAAATTTTTGGACATTGGAGTCGAAAGTTAGG
>JANZXR010000170.1:29366466-29377862 GCA_027575705.1 Erythroxylum echinodendron | reverse complement strand
TGCTTATGAATTATGTTATTGCTTTATGAAAAGAGCATGAGAATATGAAAATGCATGGAAATGATTTGAGCATGAATCTATGTGCTTTTGTGTGGGCAAGAGAAAAATTCGTTTCGTTAGTCACGTGCACGTCGACGTATAACCTTCTCTCGGCTGCTTGATTTAGGCCACGAGATCCTGAAAAATCGGACTCGTTTCGTTTTATGGTGTAAACTTCGGTTTCGCAGTTTTGTTCCATTGAACTCTCGAGCTATTTTGATGTGCAATGCATTTGGATATGTTTGACGTGATGAATGCATACATGATTTGCTATATTGTAAATTTGACAAGAATTTTGAGAAAAGTGTACTTTACGAATTCAATGAAAATTTCCAATGATAAGTAAAAAGGATTTCAAAAGTTTTTGCTTATCTTTTATTATAAACTGTTACCCACGAGCTGTCAAGCTCACCCCTCCTGTCCCCACCTATAAGTGATGATTAAGAGATGAAGTGAAAGAGAGTAAAGGCGTCATTCCAAGCTTGCTTAGGTTGTAATTTGAGATAATTTTTGGAAGACACAAGACTTTAGTTACTTTTAAGACTTTGTAGTTCATGTAAGCTTTGTGTATTGAGATTTCGGATTTTATTATAATGTGGCTTGAAAGGCCATTATAGCTTTGTACAACCCTTTGTTGAGGATAATGAAATGTAATTGATGAAAGTTAGTAAAGAGTATGATGTTAATGTATTATGAGATTTTTGATTAAATGTTGGGTTAAGATATATGTGTTCCGAATAGGAGTTGGACTCCAGAAACGGGGCCCAACATGTGTGATATCAGAGCAAGTAGGAGTTGGACTCCAAAAACGGGGCCTAACATTGTTGACCCTATATTATTGTACTATGACAACAACAATGCCATTGCCTAGGAAAAACAATTAAGGTCTTAACAACAGTCTAAGCATATGCTTAGAAAGTTTCACTTAATTAGGGAGATAGTGGAGTAGAAAGACATAGCATTGGAGAGAGCTCCCATTGAAGAGAATCTTGCAGATCCATTTACTATGTCATTGTCTCAGAAGAGACATAATTGACATATGGATTGGATATGATATTAGATACATAGGTGATTGGCTTTTTAGTGCAAGTGTGAGATTGTTAGTTTATGCCCTTGTAGGCAATCAGTTGGTTGCAATTTTATGTATGGCATTATTATTTAGTTAATAAAGGCATTCTTTATTTTGTATATATTATGTTAATTACATTTGATGTTTTAATATTAAAGTTAAAATCTTTGGAATAATTACTGTTTAATTAAAATTATTGTGATATCATAATTATGAGATTCAATTTGCATTTACGTAATATTTGTAAAAGTTCCTAGTTTTGGTTTCATCAAGACGGGGATATTTATGAAAAGGTAAAACTAGCACATGTTATGTTTCTTTCTCTTAAAGAAAGTAATTGATCTCATAAGTTAAAGTATAGAGATACTTAAACTAATGTGTGGATGCTTATTAGAGAATAAGTTCATTGAATTGACCCTACTATGAGGATTCCAAATAGAATATTACTTATATGTTTGTGGACATGAGACAAGGTATCTCATGTGAGAACTACTTTGTTTTGATACTACTTACGAACTATCTTAGGATAATTTAGTCAGTAGTGCTTGGATGGAATATGAATCATATGAAGATAGCTAATTTAGTTAATAAAACATTTGTCACTCTAAAGTAATTAAAGAGAATGTCTATTGTTCTTCATTAGTAGTGATCTAAATTTCTAGCTAGGTTGAATTGATATTTGAAAAGGTGTTTTCAAATATCAATTATAAATTAATTACTAGTTAGCAATAATGGATATGATTGGATACAAAAGATTAAATACTAGATCCATACTCTGTCTAATTAGAACATTGAATGATGAAATGATTAAATTATACATCATAACTATGCATGGACATGTTAAATCAAATTATTTTGACAATCTTGATATTTGGGTGGTTAATGACATGTTGTTAGACATCAATCTTGATCTATGATTATAAATTATTTAATTGACAAATTAAAGATAAATTAAAATGAGTTTTAATTTATTTGATTCTAATTATAAATTAAAATTATATTTTATAATCATTATCAATATATTAAGAACCTAATGAGTCACACATAAAGGGCAGTTTAAAGGAGCAAAATCAATTTCAATTAAGTTAGATTTAATTATAAAATTTGAGAAATTTTATGGATTAAATATGATATATTTGATTTTCTTAAAATTAAATTAATTATAATTAGAGTTAGACTTTAGTTATAATTGATTTATTTAATTTTAATAGAAATTAAAAACCCAATACTTTTTTTTCTATAAATAGAACTAAGCATAAGGAGCTAGCATTCTTGCTCATTTTTCTAAAAAATTGAGAAACCGTTATGTGGATATTATTGAAGGCTAAATGTATAAACAAATCATGATTGACACATTAAAAAAGTTTCAAAAAAATTTTAACAAAAAAATTGAATCAGGTATAATTTTATATTTTATTATTCAAGTTTAATTATTCAAGTTATTCAATCATTGATATTCAACTGGAAATTGTAGGAGTTTATTTTTCTATTGTACTGGTGATTCAATAACAATTGATTTTCATCATTATCGAGTTTAAGCCAAGTTAAAAATTTATTTATTTTAATTTAAATTTTAAAATTTTAAAAATAGATTTTAAATTAAAAAAGATTCTGAACTTGATTCAAAACTCTATCAAATCAATCTAAACTCGTTAACTTTTGGAAGCAGATCAATCCCGAAATTTAATGCCATGGAAAATCGCGAGGTTCCATTCCAAGGTTTCTGACGAACAAAGTTCATGTTGTAAAATAGGTTTTCTGATGACTATGAAATGAATCATGGAAGAAAACGTACTCGTTCCATTAATGACTGATTAAATACGCTCCCACTAAGCCTAACATTTGAATACATGTAACGTCTTCTGGTATGGCCAGTAACAAAGATTAAAATGAAGAATTTTATCTTAGGAAAAATTACCATAAGTTGGTCTAAATCCAGAGAGGAATACATCTAAGAATAACAATAAAAACTTTGAAAAATGGAAGAAAAATTGTAAAACATATCAGAAAAACTTTGTTTACCTAAAGCCTCGTAAAAGATGGAACATAAAGATAAACTTTATTATGGCATCATTTGAATGAGTGCAGACTTTTCTTGTTATTAATAAAGTTATTGCATAAAGATAAGAATTGGGATCTTCACCTAACAAATAAAAAAATGGCCCAAAGACACGAAGATCTGAAAAGACTCATCTTTCTTCGAGATGTACATGCACATTTTCTTAGTACACTTGTTATTAAGAAACAGCACATGTGTTCATCTTACGTATGACAAGATGTCAGCAAAAGCATAGGCAAGTTCAAGATGGACTTGGATTGTACTTCCCTAAGGCCCTCCTATTCTTATCTAGAACAGAAACACACAAACACCTTGCGTCCTCACTGACGTAATTTGATGCCAAAAGTCATGCAGCAGTTCGTAGTATATAATTCACATCTCATTTTCGCAAGGACAAGACCGATCATTCGTATACGTCACCTCCATCACAAATATAATATCAGACTATGAATTGAAAAGAAGCATCTTATAATTCTCAGAAATTGTTGTTTCTTTTCCATAAAAGACAAACTCGTGTATAGTTCTTAACAAATTTTAATTTGTTTCAATCATTTCCATTAACATTATTAGTCTTTTTCGACAATGACTTTTGAGGCACTCATTGATAGGAAAAATAAGTTATGTGTCGATATCATCAGTGCTAAGAAAATGAATTGATCTGTTATTTCTTAATAACCATTCCATTCCAGGCCATAATTTCATATATAAAGTTGTTTTTGAAAAGTACTTGCATCTTAAAAACCATTTAGAATAAAACAAACTTTTAATTGACAGGGACAAACTCGAAATAAAATCTCCTAATCTAGTATAATTTTTGTTGAACTTTGATGTTTTCATCGTCTTTTTGAATTATTCAATCCGACGAAGAGAAAAGAACTAGGAGTAGGAGCCCTATCAACAATATAAGAAAATTATCTTTTCATTAGTCAATTGTTTTCTCCTCTTGGTGAATATAATCAATCACTTTAAGTCGACATTAAACATGCATTTTACTTTTATAAACAAATGTAAAATTTTAGATGATCAATTTCATATATATATATATATATATATATAGAATAAGCTTGCACTACTCAGAACAATCAACAAGAACTCAAGAAGCAACAATGGAGGTCTCAGTCCAGTTCATATACCTTTTTCTCTCTCTCATTTTCTTTTTCGTCGCTTTAAAGTTTTGTCAGTCGAAAATTCGGCGGACAAATCTTCCTCCAAGCCCAAGAACCCTACCTATCATCGGCCACCTTCACCTCCTGAAACCACCCATGCATCGTACTCTTCACAAACTGGCCAAAAAATATGGGCCCATCTACTCCCTCCGATTCGGGTCCCAACTTGTCGTCGTGGTCTCCTCGTCTACGGCCGCCGAAGAATGCTTCACAAAGAACGATATAGTCCTCGCCAACCGCCCAAAGTTGCTTCTGGGCAAGCTCTTAGGCTACAACTACACCACGTTGACGCAAGCTCCGTACGGCGACCACTGGCGCAACCTTCGCCGCGTCGGAGCTATTGAAATCTTCTCCGCTCATCGTCTCAACGTGCTTTCAAACATTCGACAAGACGAAGTCAAGCGGCTCGTCGCTAGACTATCCCGTGACTCACGTCAAGATTTTGCCTTGGTGGAGCTGAAGTCAATGTTTCAAGAGCTGACGTTCAATATCATGATGAGAATGGTTGCGGGGAAGAGGTATTATGGCGACAACGTAAGTGATGAGAACGAGGCAAAGAGATTCAGGAAGATAACGAGAGAGCTTGTGAACTTTGGTGGGACGTCGAATCCAGGAGATTTCTTGCCCATATTTAACTGGATCGATGGTGGTAAGTTTAAGAAGAGTGTCACTAGACTCGCCAACGAGACTGATAAGTTCTTACAAGGGTTGATTGATGAACATAGGACGACAAAGGAGGACTTGAACAACAAGAATACCATAATTGGACATCTCCTTTCTCTGCAAGAGTCACATCCTGAGTATTACACTGATGAGATCATCAAAGGTTTCATACTGGTTAGTGAACTATACTCTTTACATGTTCTTAATTTGTCTTTTATATTCTGGGATTCGATGCCTTTGCCTTTTAGAGATGGATATTCGGCAAGAAAGAAAGTGAGCATTAGTTCATTAGCAACTTTATGTGCATTTGAGTCTTGTTTTTAATAAATTGATAATTTACAAGAATCACTGCCTAGCCAACGGCTATCTAAGGTGGATTAGAACATTTCTGCCATTAGAGAATGTACTTTTGTATCTTATGTTCCATGAGTTTATACATGTTACGTATAGATTACTAAAGATGGAAGATGATGAACTTTCTCCACCACCAAACCATGTGGCACATATCATGTGCCACATGTTCGAACGTTATGGTTTCATAGTGTATTTGTCGCTTTGCTCACGATGATATGGTGTGCCATACTGATCGTTAACTAATAATAACATGACCCTTGTTATCGGATTCCTGACCCACAGGTTCTTCTATTGGCCGGAACTGATACATCATCTATCACAATGGAGTGGGCAATGACTAATCTACTCAACAACCCCACCACACTTAGGAAAGCTAGAGAGGAGCTAGACACTGAAGTTGGGGATGAATGTTTAGTAGATGAACCAACTACCCTCAAGTTACCCTATCTCAAGAATATCATTTTTGAGACTCTTCGATTGTTCCCAGCAGCTCCTCTGTTAGTTCCGCACATGGCTTCTGATGATTGCACAGTGGGAAATTATGACGTTCCGCAAGGAAGCATTTTATTGGTGAATGCATGGACCATACATAGAGATCCTACACTTTGGGATAAGCCAACAGACTTTGTTCCTGAGAGATTTGACGGTGGGGATGAAGAGAATCATAAGCTAATGCCATTTGGGTTGGGTAGAAGATCCTGTCCTGGGTCAGGTTTAGCGCAGAGAGTGGTTGGTTTGACGTTGGCAACATTGGTTCAATGCTTTGATTGGAGGAGGGTCGATGACACCAAAATTGACTTGACTGAAGGTAAAGGAATTACGATGCATAAGATCAAGCCACTGGAGGCCATGTGCAAATCTCGCCCAATTATAAACAAGATTTTGTCTTAACGTTTCATAGGACTAGTAGCTCTTTATTTTTATTTGCTTGTGTCTGTTTAATACTTTGTAGGGTACCTTTTATATGAGTTCCTATAGTGTTGCTGTTTCTTCAAAAAGTATCAGACTGTATTTTAAAGGATCCATCTAGTTCCATAATTGGTAGAGTAATATATCTTTAGTATTTTTCTTTGAGTCTCACAACTTTTTTCTTTAGTATAATAACTTAAAATAGAACCGTAATTGCTAATAAAATTAGCAGAAATACATTCTTTTCACACGAATTTATTAATGGTTCTAGCAAAAAGATCAAACCAAATGACACATTTGTACTGAGTAGAACTTGAACTTCAGTAGAAGATAGGTCTCTTCTACTTTGCTACTAGATCAAACCAAAAATAGATGATCAATAATCACGTATATATATATACAAGAATTATAGGTCTAGTTAATTATTCATCACAGTATTACCTAAAAAGAAAACAGTGAAGGAACCTAAATTAATTGTCTTTTTCTCTATACTAGATTCAACTTTTCGGTTTTATAAATATTCCTTTCATCTATTCAACTTGCGAACGAAGAAAGTAATCGATAAAAGTCTTCATAAACTTTTATCACGTTTGCAGGAACCAACTTGTTCTTTTGCCACGAACAAGTCATATTAATATCAGAATAAGTCCTCGTAGGAGCAGTAAAAGTGGTCATGGATAAACTTGCCAAGAATATTTAAGGGGATATTTCTCGTTATATGCTGTTTATTGATGATATTATTTAGTAGAGGAGACAAAAGAAGATATTAATATCAAACTAGAATTTTGGAAGAATAAACTAGAGTCAAAAGACTTTAAATTCATGAGCAAAATTAAGACTAAGTACTTAAAGCGTAACTTTTCAGATCACAATGTTGCACCTGATGTGGAGATAAAGGTTGATTCTAAAATTATACTACAAAAAGATTGTTTTTAAGTACATTGGACCGATTATCCAAAGCAATGACGAGATAGAGAAATGCATACTTTCATAGTATCAACTTAGGGTGACTTAAATGGAGGGATATATAAGGAATTTTATGTGATAAGAAGATACCAGTTACGCCAAAAAGTAAATTTTATCGTTTAGCAATTAGGTCGATCATGTTTTATAGAAAAGAACATTGGCCCATCAAACATATGCATATTCATAAGTTAATAGTGGCGAAGATGATAGTACTCCATTAAATAGGTAACCTTAAAAGAAAAGATAAAGTCAAGAATATAATGATAAGAGACAAATTAAGGGTAATTAACATTGATGGTAAATTAAAGGAGATAAATTTAGTTGGTTCGGATACATTAAAAGGAGATATCATAACGCCTCAGTGAGAAAATATGAGAAGAGTTCATTTAAGGACTATAAAAGGAGATATCCAACATTATCTGTTGTTTTCCTAATGCCCTCAGCTCTTAGCCCTTTGTTTTTCATTTATTTTTCTGACCCCCTAATCTACTCTCACGTTACAGCATACTATACCAGTAAGCTCTTCATTTTTAGTTCATTCTCGTGATACCCTTTGTGTGAGGGTGTCGAGGCTATGTAAATTGAAAATCAAAGGATGAGGGAGTCGAGAGAACAAACTAAAAACGAAGGAAAAATTTGAAACCAAAGCGTAAGGTCATCGGAACTGCGTAATATGATTTAGGTCATTTTTAAACAACAACGTCATTTTAATTATGTAATTAAACGACATCGTTTTATTGATCTTCATTTGTTGTATTAACTCTGGCTAACAAGTATTAATAGTTAAGGTTTTTGAAACACGTGACAACTCACGTTAGCAAATTTAACAAAAACACTAACTTTATGCTAGAATTGAAAAAAATTAAAAATTTGAGCATTTTATTGCTATGTTTTTTAAATTTCGACTAGAATTGAAAAAATTTGAAAGTTTGAAAATTTTATTGCTACTTTTTAAAGTTTAGGCTATAATTGAAAATTTGAAAAATTGATGAAAGCTTGAGTTTTGTATAATTAATCCATTATTTTATTTAGATAGTTTATGTTTTTTGTTCTCTTTGAATTGTCTATTTATTTTATTTATTTATTTGTCTTATTTCTTGTCTATTTATTTATTTGTTTATTTTATCTTTATCTTTATCTTTATTTTATGTTTATTTTAATTTTTATATAGTTATTTGTTTATATTTTTAACTTTTGTTTTCTTCAGATTGTTTTCAATAACATAGTTTTTCTTTTTCTCCTTTCATGTGGGTCTATCAAAAATAGTCTCTCTATTAGCTAGATATAAGACTGCATACTTTTGGATCTCCTCAAATTCTATATCTTAATTATAAGATTTCTACTGAGACATTATTATTGTTGTTGTTATTATATAAATAGTAAAAGTGAGAGATCTCTATATTAATCCTTTTACAAGAGCTTTATTATGATCTTAATTAAAGTGAATGGAAAAATTATAATTTTACGTAATGCTTTTAATATAAATTTATATAAGTTCTTCTGATTAGATAGATTTGTATTTAAAACAATTAACTGAAAATATTAATCATAAATAAAAAATATGCATAACCAAATATTATAGTTAAGCATCAATTCAATTACAGTTTATGCATTAAAAATATTTTTATCAAATGCTAATTCATATTTATTTTCACATAATTTTCTAAATAAGTAAATTGGTAATCTCTCCATATATGTTAGAATATAATTAACTTTAAGATGAAACAAAACATTATTGTATTTGCTAGTTTTATAATTATCACCCTTACAACTGTAATGGGTTATATATTTTGATTTATATGTTTGTCAAATTGAACGTGTAATTACTATAAGCATGCATTTATTGAAAAGATTTCTCTTTTAACATTTTAAGTGTTGAGAAAAATGTGCAATTAGAATATACCAGTATACTACAACAAATTAGTCTATAGGCAACGAATAAAAACGTAGCCAGTTTTATTGAAAAATATTATACATAATTATTTTTGACATTTCCATTTTGTCATATGGACTGTTACTAATTTCTTGTAGTAGAAAATTATATGCAACATTTCACAAAATCATAGTCAAGTATTATTATATAAAAAAAATTCACCTAAAACACTACAAATACGTGGCCATATATATAATATAAGTCAATGTTGGTGAGAAAAAAATATGGCTCCGTATGATAAGCAATGAAAAGAGAACGAAGCCAATACTTTTTAGCTATGTTTTATGCATTCATAGTAATATATGGTTTCCTACGTTTTTCTAGTTTCGTATGTAAAATCTTTTAATTATATTTTTGTAATTTTGTAAGTAAAGTCTTTTAATTACAACTGTGTGAAAATGTCACTAAACATTTTTTACAACTTTTTTCATAGCTCATAATATTGAAAAATTTGCAACGATTTGTATATAATACAGGTTTAATTAAAAACATTCAATCTTTGCTTAATTTTGCAATTATAATATAAATTTTAAAAGTGGCAATTAAATATTTAAAAGTTTATTTTTTAATTATTCTAGCTCAATTTTAATGTCTACATTAAGTTTGCATACATGGCTTGTCACGTGTTTCAGAAACTCTAACAAACTAAGCCATTTAGTACATGTTATATTAATTAATTGAGGTTACCAAAACAAATTCGTTTAGTTAAAGTAACAAATCAAAGATAACTAAACGACGTAGTTTTGTCATTCAATCTACCCCCTTCTACTTTAAAAATCGCTCAGTCGCTATCGTCCCTCTCACACAGAATGTTGTCGTCCCTCTCACACATCTTCGTTTTACTACAAACATTCGTCGAATCGTTCTTGCATCGCACTCGTTCTCGCATCACTAGTTGTATCACATCAGTCCTTATTCTGCCTCTAAGCTTCACCATTTCAGCTTTTAGTGGCTTCAAGTGGAGAGATTTCAGTGTCTCGATGAGATCTGGCAAAAGATCATATATACATGTCCTAACAGCACAAAGATGCTTTGAATATTAATTTCCGGTCACTCTTTTAAGAGAACGGTCGACTCTTTCCCATCAGATTATGATGAAATCATAGGGGAGTGCTCAAGTGAAGGGCGATTAATATTCAAAGCATCATTTTGCCGTGAGGACAGGTGTGATCTTTTGCCATACCGTATCGAAATGTTGAAATCTCTCCACTCGAAGACACTAACAGCTGAAATGGTGATGCTTGGAGGCAGAATGAGAACTGATTGTAAGAGTTTTACCCGATAAACTTACCTGTGATGGTCAAAGTGATGGTTCACGACAAACCTATCGTGGATGGTCCAACCCGCAACCACTCCACATATTTCTGTCGCCCACTCAACCCGTCATCATTTTGTCTCTGTGATGGCCAGAGTGTTTTTTGATCG
This sequence comes from Erythroxylum echinodendron, assembly GCA_027575705.1. NCBI lineage: Eukaryota > Viridiplantae > Streptophyta > Magnoliopsida > Malpighiales > Erythroxylaceae > Erythroxylum > Erythroxylum echinodendron. The sequence goes on along the minus strand of JANZXR010000170.1, from coordinate 29,367,279 downwards.
AGTTAGATATAATCATCCCAAGGTTCGGTCCCTATTCTTACTAAGCTGATAGCACACACACCATCGGTGAAGCTTAGGAGAAGATAGAAGATCTAAACCTATTGGAGACGTTAAGCAATGACTAGAGGTATATGATTCCTCGTTAAGCTTCTGCTACTGTGTTTTAATATATCTTATGGGTAGATATATGATGGTTTATGCATGTATTTTACGTGAAATTCATCATATATATGATGCATGCGTGAAGTGCTATTTATTATGGCTTGATTTATCATTTAGTATCAGAGCCTCTCATGCCTCTGTCTTGTTGTATAAATCGATGAAAAAAAGTTCTCTGTTATCCTCTGTTTTCTTGGTTGAGTTTCTGCTGAAACCTGGATCTTGTGGTTGTTGGATTTTTACAACTTTTTAATATGCCTGAGATGTGAGGGTCGTGTGTTCGTCATCCATGGAGCATTCGACGTCGTCTGGACCGTGATGGAGGAGGAGGGATGACATCCGTACGTGGAGCTTCAGACATTGTCATTCGGGAAGCGTTGCATGGTCGGGTTTCCGACCTCTGGTGCGTTTCGCGTCGCCTGTGTCGTCCCAACGCCGGCATCCCTGCAAGCTCCGGTGCCCTCTACTGGTCTGGAGCGTCGGAGCTCTGCCTTGTTCCAGCCGGGTCACGCCCAACTCGGCTGGAGGTTGAAGACGACTGCGATTTTCGATTTTTTTTGAAATTTTATTAATATTAATTCTGTTAATATTAAAAATAATTAATTGGGTTAATTAGGACCTAACCCCTTATGTTATGATTTAATGATAAAATCA
>JANZXR010000170.1:29355301-29366366 GCA_027575705.1 Erythroxylum echinodendron | reverse complement strand
CCGCTGCGGTCTTTATGGCTAAAAATAATAAGAGTGGAAGTCGAAGCAAGCATATCGACATTAAGTATTTAGCCATATGAGAATGTGTAAAGGAAAGGAAAGTTGTCATTGAGCACATTAGCACTGATTTGTGATTGTGGATCCTTTAACTAAAGGTATGCCACTTAAGCAGTTTAAGGATCATGTAGTACATATGAGACTTGGTTCCACAATGTGATTTTATTGTATATGTTGATTCAATGGAACTCTTATTCAGTCTGATATTTTCTCATAAATTTTGTGCACACATATTTTGATTGATTTTGAGAAATGTCGTTTAAGTTGGACCCAGAATAAACATATGGTTTATTCATTAAGTTGACGGGCTAAGAATGAGCAATTTTGTATATGTAATATATGGAAGATAATACTCACTATCAGATGACTTATCGCCATGATTCATATATTTGATTTCTTGTTATATGTGGTGGTTTTGGGGTCCGTACATGGAGTACATGGACCAAGTGGGAGAATGTAAGAGTTTTACCCGATAAACTTACCTGTGATGGTCCACGTGATGGTCCACGACAAACCCATCGTGGATGGTCTAACCCGCAACCACTCCACATATTTCTATCGCCCACTCAACTCGTCATCATTTTGTCTCTGTGATGGCTAGAGTGTTTTTTGATTGAGTTGGATATAATCATCCCAAGGTTCGGTCCCTATTCTTACTAAGTTGATAGCACACACACCATCGTTGAAGCTGAGGAGAGGATAGAAGATCTAAACCTACTGGAGACGTTAAGCAATGGCTGGAGGTATATGATTCCTGGTTAAGCTTCCTCTACTGTGTTTTAATATATCTTACGGGTCGATATATAATGGTTTATGCATGTATTTTACGTGAAATTCATCATGTATATGATGCATGCGTGAAGTGCTGTTTATTATGACTTGATTTATCACTGATATAATGCAATTAGCCCAGTGCGATGTTAGAACGAGCTGGCGACTGTTTGTAGAAGAACAAAGACTTGTGAGAGGGACGAAAGCAGTCCATGTGATAGGGACGACAATGACTTGGCGATTTCAAAAGCAAAAGAAAGGGGGCATATTGAATAACAACACTGCATTGTTAAGTCATATTTAATTTGTTACTTTAACTAAACGACCTACTTTTGTTAACCTTAATTAATTAATCTGATGTGTATTAAATAATGTAGTTTTATTAGGGTTTCTAAAACATGTGGCAACTTACTTTAGCGAACTTAAATGAGACAATAACGTTAGGCTAGGATTGTAAAAAAAAAGTTTACACACGTGGCAAGTCACTTTAGCGAACTTAAAGGAGACAATAGCGTTAGGCTAGGATTGAAAAAAAAAAGTTTACATATTTAACTGCTACTTTTAAAGTTCAGACTATAATTACAAATTGAGCAAAGTTTGGAATTTTTTAAATTAATCTTATAATATATTAGCATGTCTTTTTGCTATGAATTATTTGGTTATTGTTATCAAATTAAATTGTAGAGGAACATTATTAATTCAAAATGTACAACATCCTTATGCAAGTATTATCAAATTATACTGGAAAAAGTGATATAATATTAATAGCTGATCCTTTGTTCCTACATAAAATATTATATTAGCATGTCTTTTTGCTATGAATTATTTGGTTATTGTTATCAAATTAAATTGTAGAGGAACATTATTAATTAAAAATGTACAACATCCTTATATACGTATTATCAAATCATACCGGAAAAAGTGATATACTATTAATAGCTGATCCTTTGTTCCTACATAAAATATTAATAGTAGTTTGAGCATTTCTTATAATTTGTAAACAAAATAATATGGAAATTAAAAATTGGAATACAAATGAATATACTGTCAAAGATTAAACAAAACTATTGTCTAATTCTATAAACATGTAACAAATAACTAGGTTGGTTAAAGTTAACTAAAAATATTATGAAAAAATTGATACACTAATTCTTTGGTCCAAATTTAAACAAACACCTTATAAATGTATCATTTACAACTTGATCAGTCATCAGTTGTATCTTCATCTATTTTGTAATTTAAGAAAGAAGGTATTAAAGTTAAATTATAGTATATATAGTAAGTGATAAAACAAGGCTAGGACTTATAATCAATACCCTTCACTTTTTTCTTCATTTTTATCATCATCCAAGCTAAGTAGCCTTTTGAATATCATATCCTATTTTACTAATTTGATTGGAGTTTCTTCTCTCTTAATTACTCCAGCCTTTAATACAACCGTAAGCTTGTTGTTTTCCTCTTTAAATAGTTCGATGATTCTTTTATATTTAAATGTTGAAACATTCAACTTAGGGTTATAGATATGGCCTTTAACATAACTTGAATGAATACCAAGTATTATATCATAAATCTCATCCTCACTGAGTTTATTACCCTTAAATTTTGACTCCGCTAATATCTCTTGCATCATATTCTAAAACAAAAGAAGAAAAATGATATTCAATCAATATATCACTACTATATTAGTGAATAAACAAAAATATTAAGCAAACTTTTATACTAACATAATTGTTTTCTGCTTCTTATGACACCAATCCTTTACCTTTCCTATAGTGAGTGAGTTTACATAGTGTGATCATATATCACGCTCTTATCCATCTAGTTCCTTCTCACTTTATTTTATGATATAAAAAATATAGCATACCGGTTAATTCATCTAAGAAGATCAATTTAAGTAAACATAAAGGTAAAAAATTTAAACCTGAACTTTTAGATCAAACCAATAGTCATATAAACTGTTCCAATTTTGTTTAGTCATTTGATTGCATACTTGACTTTGTGCCTCAACATTAGAAGCAAAAGACTTATAATACTTATGCAACTTGAAACAAGGATCCGTTTACCTTTATTTCAATGATAAAGTAACATAGTTTGAAGCATTTGGATTCTCAATATCCACAACATTCAACTCTAACTGTGAACAACAAGTAAATATGTAACTAATCTTAAATTTGTTAAAACAATGTTACTTAAAGTTAAAGATTTTGAATAAATACTGTAATTTTTCCAATGAATTTTAAGAAACTTATCTTTCTTTAAGCTTTTAACATGTTTCGGACAAGGCAGTTCTATTCTTGCGATAATTCCAACTCTATTGACAATCTCACATAATAGACTTTGTCTACTGGACGACCATAGTAAGTGTCAATATGTATGGATAACTTGCAATTAATTGTAACATTTATTCATTGCAATTCACAACCTCTAGTTTTATCTTTACGTCTTTTTTTTAATAACGTATAAGAAGCTAACAACAAATGGATATGATAAGAAAATGTTTAAATATGAAAGTATATATTATAGGATAAGTATACTTGAAAGCATAAAAAAATCACAAACCTGTATTAATAAGTTCGTTGTTGTTTGAGGCAGAATGCTGCTATTGTTTATGAATTGAAGGCAAAATGATGTTGTTGATACATTATGGCACTATACTAGAAAATGCACTCTATTTGTTATAATAACAAAAGGAAATGATGAGAAAATGTTTATAATGTAAAGATATATATTAGAGCATATGCATACTTGAAGGCATAGAGAAATTCCAAACCTGCATTACTAGTTTCAATTGAGGTAGAATGATGTTTTTAGATAGGAACTAAATTTTTGGCATCAACAGATTGATCTGGTTAAAATTACCTAATATTAGATTCTAGAATTTTTGTAGTAGCCACCTTCTTTTTTGTTTATGCCAGAAGCCATAATGTTGGATATCTATCAAAAAAATAAACATTATATCAAAAAAGTAAATATAAAATATACAAAATAAAATAAAGGAAAACAAAGATTCAATCATCATAATCAAAATCTTCAAAAATCACCCTCATTAATTTCAATAGTAAGATAAATGTTACCAATATTATAAGAAGACGATAGAAAGGGCACTTTTAAGATACATTCAAATTTCATAATCAAGATCTTTAAAATTATCATCATTAATCGCATTAGTAAGATAAATGTTACCAATATTATATTAAAATAATAGAAAGAGCACTTTAAAGATACATTCAATCATCATAAACAAGATCTTCAAAATCATCATCATTAATGGCATTATGGTTCGACTCTTTATTGCTATTATATCCAGCAAAAATATCATAATTATCATAAAATTGATCTTTGAGATAATCTTAACCTCTTTCTGTGATAAGATTGTCTTGTACTCCAATTGCTTATAATATATTGGGATCAACATCTCTACCATAGAATGATGATTATAAGCAATTGGAGTACAATTTTTAGCGGTACATTATTTCACTACGATTCAATCTCACTACACCGAAATAAGGAAGTTTTAGGCACTTATGTTTAGACGCTTTTAATAATTATCTTTAATAATTTAAGAATTGGTAGATTTTTTAGACATTTATTATCTAAAAAAATACTAAAAAATAGTCTAAAATTTCTAGTTAGTATGTGTCTTTATGTTTTAAAATAAACATATTAAAAAATGGAGAAATGTAGCTATAAAAGTCTTTTACTCAAAAAGTTGTAATTCTTAAAATTGAATTTTTCATTACCCAAACAATTCTTTTACTCAAACGCCTGTGCATGATCTTTATTCTTAAAATTAAATATATTTTTTAAACAACCTAGAGTTGGAAATCAAATTTTAAACCGAGTTCAGATCCAAGCATAAGGACCTAGTAGTAGTGTCATCCCCATTCCTTTCAATGCCATACTTTAGTGATCATGTGACTTCGAGAATATACCAAATCTATATCCCAAAGAGGTATGGTAATCCAATAGCTATAAATGGGTTCCTACACATTTTTAATGAGTTATATGACCTTTATCAGCATTTGTTCCCACCCAATTTCATGTTGATGATAGTAGGGAATCGTGATGTGTGGAAGAGCCCGTTGTAGTGCCTATAAGGACACGAAATCCCGAGGGCCTATCATCGGACTGGTGCTGTAACTCGCACCATCGACAAGGAACGGTACTCTTGCTTGTTTGTTTCATCAACTGTTCCCGGTACGTTAAACAGTCCTTTCTATATATATTTTTTAATCCCATTTCAATCTTTTTTTCCCCTAGTTTTGTTTTAGTTGCTTATTGTGAAGTTCTCCGAACTGGATTTAGCTCTATTCTACAAAAATGTAGTTCATAATCTTTTCCTAGCCCTAACTTTTTCTTTTTGTTTCCTTTGTAACTGCTGCTCTGTATTTTTGCCCTATTTGTACAAGTATTTAGAAAGCTGTGAAGCTGCTTTTCTTATTTTCTTACTTTGATTTATTGAGCTAATTTGTCCTATTAACTACACTACTGACTAGAGAAACTGGTCTTTCATTTGAGCCGCCACCCTTGCTATCTCATTCTCTTACCTTTAGGTTTGGATTTTATAGTTGCTACGTTTTGAATATTTGTGGACTTCCATGCTTGTTTTAGATCTAGGTCGTAAAAGATTAGTCATTTATCCTTCGATCGTTTCATTTTCTTTTCTACGTCTATAATATCTTTTAATGCTTTCGAGTATATTTGTAATAGCCATTACTATACCAAATTGATACTTGTTGATTGATACCAGTGGAAGTTTGAATCAACAAAGAATTGGGGTACTTTCTGCAACTCATAATTGAGAAAATGTAGCTTAATCTTGTTATTGTTCTGGTTGCGCACATTCAGAACCCCTTGAATGTTTGTTTTTCCTTTTATTTGGCTTATGCTTTTAATGGTAATTTTATTATCTTGGTGAAGCTTGAAGATTCGTCCTTCATCAAATAGAGTGCATGTTCTTATTGTTGCTATTTCCATATCACTTATTAGGCTCTAACATTTTTGCTTCAGTCTCATAATGGTAGGCAACTGTAGTTACTTGTTTGTTAATTGGCTTGCTTACATAGGACAAGTAATTCTGCTTTTATGATAATACAAGGATATCTGAAGCCACTAATCTCTTGAAAAAATTGGAATTGTCTCTTCAAGCTTAGAATTGTGAGTTATACCAGAGATCTCTGGACATTGTTTTTTTCCACTCCTAGTTTCTGCATAACACATGTACCAAACTCCATTTTTTTGTTACGACTGATTGTGGACCTTAACTTAGCATTAGGATAAGTATCTAACTTGTTTAGTGTCTCTAAAGCTTTGAATTTACTATGTTTATTGTAACATAAAATCCCAAGACAGTCATTGATTTTATAGGTTGTTTCTTTTAACTATGATTATCTGAGTTTAGACCATATTAATCTACAATTTAGCCGCAATTTTGTGAAACATGTTCACCTTTTGGTATTAAGAATGTTCTGTCCATCATTTTAGATTACAGATGCTATTGTTGTTGCTCGAATTCTAAATGCTACCCTTATTGTTCCAAAGTTAGACCAGAAATCCTTTTGGAGAGATGCAAGGTTAGTAATGGTTATCGCTATTATTGGAATGAATTTAGTTCTCCATGAACATGCTATTACATTTATTTCCGGAAATTTATTGCCTTATGTTTTAGGATTTCCTTTCTTTGTTGTTTATACTTTAAAGGCCATATTGGTTTGATTATTGGTAAGAATGTGTACTTTAACAGAGAGTTGTTTATAACTTTATATTTCATTGTAAAGATGCAATTGTCCAAATTCATCTTTTTATTATATCTAAAAAGTCTATATTTGGGTGTGTTTTGAAGTTTGATCCTATTTATTTTTGTTGGCAAGTTATTTTGATTGTTTTGGTGGAATTTAAAGACCAATCAAAATGGTAAATTTATTTTGCATCTATAAAATTAATGTTATTTAAAAACTTTATCTCATTCATAAATCCTTCATTCGGATGTCTTATTGATGTGATCAAGTGAAGTTTAGAACTGAGGAGCTTTGTTGTGTTATGGACTATAAGAACAATATCCATAATATGTCTGTTATATCTCAAGCTTAAAGCAAAGGGTTAACAGAAGAAACATTTTGTGATGGAGGAATAGAAAAAATGGTCGTAGTATGTTTAGTAAATTATCATTTTTGAACTTGAATTGGGACATGCACTAATTGTGCAGTTCAAACTATTATTTATCCTCTTAGATCAAAAGCATGTTAAATAAATGGTTTGTATGAGAATGATATGGTTTTTCTTTTTTAAAACTGAGTTACAATAAGTTCATTTGTCACTAAGTTACAAATTTTCGATTAAATTGTAAAATTTATTATAATAATATGTTTGTGAGTGATCTTAAAAAAGATGCACAAACAAATTTTAAGTTTATTTTTAACTAAAAAAAGGTGGAGTTTTTTTACGTCAAAAATTTTCTAAAAGTGAAAAATATAGACAGAGAAAAGCATCTAAAAGTTTACACAAAGTGTCTAAAATAACATTTATGTGTCTAAGAAAACCATCGAAAATGTATGTTTTCAACACATTTATGTGTAAATAGATTTTTGACGCTTAGATGCGTAAAAAATGTATATTTTTTCGACACTTAGATGCGTAAAAAATGGATGCTTTTTTTATGCTTCTATGTGTTTAAGAAAACCGTCAAAAATATTTTTTGTGACACTTGTTTTTTTGACGTTGTATAAAGTGTCTAAAATTATTTTTAAGATGCAAAAAGCGTCTAAAAGTTTGACCTTTTGTGTCTAAAAACTTCATATTTTGTTGTAGTGTCTTTTGATATACTTCATCACTATCTTAACCCATTTCACCATTTCCCCTTTTACGTGCATAAAAAAAGATTTATTTGGTCAAACTTTTGATTGCTAGTTATTGCTCAATATAGTATCATTGATATAGAATCCTTGCTTTACTTGATTTATAAGCACAAATGGTTCATTTTCATACCAAGTTTGACTAACATTGATGCTAGTAATATTTCCATTCACTTTTATCTGCATCATTTTGCCACAAAGATTCAACCATTTGCACTCAAGTATAACAAACTTTCTATTATTGATGTAATCTAACTTAATGATTTTAGAGATAAAACTCAATGATTTTAAAGATAACAATATAAAAGTTAATAAAGTCATCCTTATGTTATTCCTTAATAATAACCTTACAATTTTGGCTTTTAAGGCGACTATCACATTCTTTTTTTTTGGTGAAATCTAACTTTATTAACAATGCAATCTATACTTTTTCCTTCACATATAAGGCCAATATGCTAAAGCATATAATGCTTCCGTTGCTTCTATAAATTTATAGTTATATAATTGTATCATTTGTAGAAAAAGAAAAATCATTAAAAGTTAATATTGTAATATTAACGACAATATTGATTTTTTCTACTTCTACACATATAACGTACTCGGGTCATAAACCATTAAGGGAAGTTTATCTTATATCTTTCTTCAACATTAACTTCACCTTTGATTCTAATCTTGCACAAAAATTGACGTAAGAAAAGAGAAACTCAATATTAAATTATAATATGAACTGAGAAATAATATACAGACTCCATATATTAGTCGACTTCCGCACAATTGTTCGAAAACAATGGTCAATTTCAAATCTTTATTTAGTTAACTCCACATATTTTCCTATTCAAAGTTGCCATACGTTTTGGGAGAAAATTAACAAACCACCATTTTGGTCAAACTCAAAGTTATGTTCTTCACTATTAAATTGCACCTCAACATTATCTAATTATATAGAACAAAATGTCAAACATTCATTTGACATATAAACCTATATAATAGAGCCTCAACAATAGAGCCTTTAGGTCAAACTCTATTGCACACGTAACGCTTATAAGAGCTTAAAGACTTAAAAAGGGTAAAAGATTAGTATTTGCTACTAAATAATAGAAAAATATAGGAAATGAAAAATTGAAAAGTAATTACCTTTCAATCAGCAGAATCTATCAAAATTGAACCAGGCCACAAAATTTTATTTGGTATATATAGCAAGTGAATTGCCAAATGCACTGTAACATCAAAGGATGATGGTGAAAAAAATAGTTCAAACATACAAGGAATTATAACAATATCTTTTTCTATTTGTTCAAGTTTTTCAAATTTTTGTGTTTTACAATATAATTGCTTAAAAAATAACCTAATTATCCCAAAGTTGTTGACACATCCATCAGCAAACTCCTACGTATTCTAACAAAAGTAACTATTGTAGAAGCATATGATAATCATAGCTCTTCAAGCCTGAAACTTTTCCCTTATTTGTATTAACATAACAAGTTTATATTCTACGAAAGAATACAATTGGTTGGCTAACTGTGACAAATTCTCTAATAGAAGAAGATCAAATATTATGCACAACCAAACTATAATACATTATTATTAAAAATAAAGCATGTTATATCAAATTTGTACCTCCAAATTAAATTTTAAGTCAAATTAGGTTAAACCTGACCTAACAAGTGTGCCAACGATTGTTAGTCTTAGAATAGCATGTAAGAGTGGGAAAAGTTGCATGTGAAAAACACAAACGAAAGGAATCGTCTGTGATGATGTCAGAACACAGACGAAAGGAAAAATATAGAGGAGAAGTATCGTCTGTGCTGACGTCAGAACACAGACGAAAGGGAAAATATAAAAGAGAAGTATCATTTGTGCTGATGTTAGAACACAGACGAAAGGGAAAATATAGAGGAAGAGTATTGTCTGTGCTGACGTTAGAACACAGACGAAAGGGAAAATATGAAGGAAAAGTATCGTATGTGCTTACGTCAGAACACAGATGCAAGGATGAACTAAGAGTAAAGAGAAAAAGGATCGTCTGTGAGGACATAAGAACACAGAGGATAGCCCACAGATAATTAGGGGTCAATACAGAGGATAAAAGAAAAATATAGAAGATAAAGCATAGAGGATAGAATCGTCTATGTTACTGTTCACAGACGAATAGACTTCGTCTGTGTTATTGATAGCATTATAGTCTATGTTATTGTTCACAGACGAATTAAAACACATAGGATACGTATCGTCTGTGTTACTGTTCACAGACGAATTAAAACACAGAGGACACGTATCGTCTGTATTACTGTTCACAGACGAATTAGAACACAGAGGAAACGTATCGTCTGTGGTACTATTCATGGACTTCGTCTGTGATACTGTTCACGGACTTCTTCTGTGGTACTATGCACGGACTTCATCTGTGGTACTGTGCACAGGAATTCATCTGTGTTTTTGTTCATAGATTCCTTCTATGATTCGCTTCTTCTAAGTTCGCCTATACCTATCTTCTGTCCCATTGTTGACCCCTCAGGAGGTAAAATTGGACTTAGATGTCATCATGGAATTGGTAGATTTTGGAATCCTCTTTCGATCCATATAAAGAACATCTTGATCCGATTCCTCTAGTGAAAGTTATGACAACTAGAAAACATCATCTGTGTCATAGACTTCATCTGTGTTACTGTTCATAGACTTCGTCTATGGTACTGTTCACGTTATAGTCTGGGTTACTATTCATATCTATCTTCTGTCCTATTTTTGACCTACCAGACAATATAATTGTCTTTCTATATCTTCTTGAAAGTTGTAGTTCTTGCAATCCTCTTTCAAACTAGCCAAAGAAACCCTGATTTGGATTTCTATAACAAAAGTTATGCCAGTAACCCCGAATCACATATATGTAAGGTGTGGACTCACAACGCTATCCTTTGAAGTTCTTTCGGTTGAAATGGATAAATGATGGTCAAAGAGTGGTGCTGAACTAAGAAGGAGAGCTGTTAAGGGCAATTATGGGCGATGAATATCTGTAATCAGTACGTGATAGTGGTAGTATCGGAGAAGAGAGGATAAGCACGATAATGGATAAGGTGTTCTCTTTCGGAGAATACTCACGTCTTAGGATTTGTTTCATGCGAGTTGGACTTCGGTAACGGGGTTCAACATAAACTCAGTCCAAGATATATAGGCCCTTATGAGATTATTGAGAAGATTGGGCCTCTCGCCTACAAGTTAGCTTTGCCGCCAGAGTTATCCAAGATTCATAATGTCTTCCATGTATCAATGCTATAGAGATATGGATCAGATCCATCACACATAGTCCAACCTTCAGAAGTTCAATTAAGGGAAGATTTAACTTATGAAGAACAACTAGTGGCGATCCTAGATTCAAAGGAAAAAGTCTT
>JANZXR010000170.1:29344489-29355201 GCA_027575705.1 Erythroxylum echinodendron | reverse complement strand
TTACTTTATACCACCTTACCAAAATCCATAATATACCATATTAAACTCCAAAAATTTCAACTTCATACTTTCTAATTGATTTTTCCATGCTTGATAATCTAATACAATAAATAAAATAAAATAAAATGTAAAAATCCTAAAAGTGGGATCCAACACAAAAGATGTACCCTAATGGAAAAACAGGTGACCTTGCAGATAAGTAGATACAAGAAGCTATGAGAAGCATAAATGATGCATGTAATGCAGAACAATGAAGAGGCATCTATGTTTCACACCACATTTCAACGGCATCAGGAAGTCATTATGGACGTTTCTTCACAGACGTAACTTCTCGGGTAGTTGGAAGGGTGCTAAAGAATGGTTCACAACTATCATGGTCGAAGGTATTAGTTTCAAGTTAGAAACTTTTGTGAATCTACTTATCCACCTTAGACCTTTGAGTCCTATACCATCAATCAAAGATGTCCTTCACCTTCTTAGAAAATCAATACCAAAACTACAAAAACCTGATGACCTTGATCTCCCAGATGGTAAACAATTGTTCAAACCTCCTGTTTTGAAAATCATTGAACTAGATGTGTTACCTTCAGAAACATATGCTGAACCAAACTTCTATCCATCAAGTGCACCTCAGTGAGTTCATACAATTGGGATGGAAGAAGTTAGACATTCTCAATTGTGGAGTCAGGAAGCCTTAGTGAAGGAGATTGAAGAAATTCATACTAAGGTTGATGATTTGAGGGACTCCATTGGTGATCTACATGAAGAAGTAGCTTATCTTCAGGTGACAGTAGAAGAAGACCTCAAGTTGATCAGGACTGACATCCAACAAATGTTTTCTGAAATCATGTAGCATCTGAGAAATCCTTTTTGATTAATAACAAATAGAGGGAGAAAAAAAAAAGAAAGAGGGAGAAAATTAGAAGGTACAAGAAAGCAGAAAAGAATATGGGGAGAAGAACAGAGGAAGAAACAAAAGCAGAAAAAAGAAGAGAAGAACAAATACAAGAAAAAAGATAGAATATATGTATTTTATTCCAATTCTTACCCATTATCTGAATAAAAATAGTTCATTCACTTTTATCTTTCTAAATTATGATTATTTGTTATCATCAAAAAGGGGGAGATTGTTAAGTCAGGAGGACTTTACGATGATTAATTTTGATGACAATCAAATAATAATAATGTTAGAAATAAATGAACTAGTTTGATGAGTGTGTTAAGTGTGCAGAAGAAAGCAAAACACAGAAGAAGTGGAGTATATAGAAGAAGCGCGAAGACACAGAAGAAAATATAGAAGAAGTGAAGAATACAGAAGAAGCAAAAGATATAAGAAGAAAGACACAGAAGAAAAATATAGAAGAAGTAGAAGACAGAAGAATTACAAATACAGAAGAAGAGAAGCACAGAAGAAGCGAAGCACAGAAGAAGTAGAAACACAGAAGAAGTACAAATACAGAAGAAGCGAAGCACAGAAGAAGTAGAAACACAAAAGAAGTACAAATACAGAAGAAGCGAAGCACAGATGAAGTAGAAACACAAAAGAAGTACAAATACAGAAGAAGCGAAACACAGAAAAAACAAAGCACAGAAGAAGTAGAAACACAGAAGAAGAAAAGACACAGAAGAAAACACAGACGATACAAAGCAGAAGATGCGCTAGTACGTCGGGCAGTTAGTTAGTTGGAATTAGTTATAGAACTCAACTAAATAGCGGTTATCAAGAATCAAGAAGTGGTTATCAAGACTCACGAAGTGGTTATCAAGATTCAAAGAAGCAATTAGAGACTTAAACTATAAATAATAGTCATAGTCGAAGATTAAACAACTTTTTTATAGAAACCTTTGATCCTACAACTTTTGAGCATTCAAATGTATACTTAGAAAAAAAAATTCTGTAGTGTGATACTGGAGAGTTAAACTACTGTAACAATAGCTCACGATATCTTTCTAGTGAGAGAAAGAAAAGGCTAAGAGACCTAAAGAGGCTCGACAAGAAAGAAAGAATACTTGGTGTAAGAAGCCTGAAGAGGCTCAAAAAGAAAGAAAGAATACTCATAATTTGTTGAAATATAGTGAATACTCAGACGAAATCTGAGGAGTGGACGTAGCCCACGGTTTGGGATGAACCAGTATAAAATCACAGTTTCTATCTTCTATCCCTTAACTTATTCTATTTTGTTCTTAAACAAGTATGTAGAAGTTATTTGCGATTTAAATAGATAACAATTTTTGTGATAGTCTTTTAACAAGTTAGAGAAGTTCTTATTAGAAATATTAAAGATTTTTTATTCGCGAAAAGAATACACAATTCAACCCCCCTTCTTATGTATATCATATATTATACATAATTTCTATATTAACGTGTGATTTACTTCAGAGATAACTTTCAAGGGTGCAAGTACAAGTGAATAATGTCAAGGAGTGAGTGGTGTCGGTTCCATAATAGCCTTTTGTAAACCTATTGTACTTCAGTGAAAGTTGATTAATCTGGGTAAGGACCCATAGACGTAAGTGTGTGCTGAAATGCATTACCAAATTCTTATGTTGATTTATTTGTTGCACATTTAATTTTTCTACTTATGATTAGACTCTAGAAATTTGTAGTTCCTAACCTAGTTACTTTATAATACAATTGTAAATTTCAGATTGAAGCAACTGCGGCAGAACAAGAATTTTGCAGAACTAGTTTGAGCTTCGAGTTTTTTAATATATATAGAAGTTGATTGTAGAGCTGTGCGATTGAAAGTAATGAAGTTTATCTAGAAGAAAAAAGAAGAGGAAAAAAGTTCTCGTGTGAGTAAGAGCTAATGAACGACATCGAAGGTTCCATGAAGCATTTACTAATGGATTCTCTACTAGTTATTAAAATACTATAGGATCAAAAAATGGTATGGCTTTCATATAATATTGATATGAGATTGCTTTTCGGTAAGTAATTTTCTAAATAAAAGTGGTATGTTCTGGCTAGTTGAAGGGTTGTCCTTCCCTGTGGTGATAAAAGTAGAAAAAATAAAATGAAATTCTGGTTATTTCAAGGAAACCCAAAAAACCTCCACAGAAAATCAGTCTTCAAAGAATAAATTAGGATACCCTTCTTTCCATTCGATGGCCTTTAAATAGTCTTTATTACACTGAGAATCACAAACGAAAATATGAAAAACAGGAACAAACTAATTTGACTTATTTAAACTAATAGCTAAACTTTACCTACTCTTGAAAGTGGCAACAATAAAATAATAATGAAGATAAAAAATCTGGAGCATTTCAATCTTCCTAATAATGGCATGTGACAGACCCTTCCCCTTAAGTTTCATCCTTGTATGCAAGGGTGACATCTGGAAATTGGCTTTTAATGTAATTAGCATCTTCCTAGGTGGCATCTGCTGAAGACATCTCCTTGCAATGAATTAACACCTCATGCTTCCCCTTTCTGACACTATGATCCAATATAGCTTGAGGCCTTACATAATCATTCTCAATGGTGATTTTTGTCGGCAATTGTTCTTAACAACAATGCCATCTTGAAGTGCTTTTTTTAATTGAGCCGCGTGAAATAATGGATGAATAAGCGTCAGAGGGAAAACTAATTTATAAGCCACAACTCCAAAACGTTGCAAGACTTTGAAGGGCCCAAACTATTGAGCATATAACTTTTGATTTCTTATAGTAGCCCAAGTCTTTTGCTGATAAGGTTGTGTTTTTACATAAACTCAATCTCCAGCTAAGAATTTTTTTCTCTATGTTTGGCATCATAGACTTGTTTCATTCTTGCTTGAGCCTTTTTAATCCTACTCCTTAATTCTTGAAGAATCACATCTCTCTTTTCTAGAGCTTTTTTAATAACTACTACTTTTTTTGTTCCCAAAATGTAGCTTAAGAGAGAGGTAGGGGCTCATCCATACATTACTTCAAAGGTATCCGTCGAATCATAAAATGCTAGCTTGTATTGTAGCAATATTCTACTCATGCCAACCACTTAATCCAGGCCTTTGGTTGGTAGTTAAAAAAGCACCTAAGATACATTTCAAATTTTTGATTGAATGCCTCACTTTGTTCGTCGATCTGAGGGTAATAGAAAAAGCTAAAATTAAATGATGTGCCATTCATATGACATAATCTCTCCAAGGCCCCATCTTGATAACTCTAAGGCCCCACAACCTCGTCTCTTTTTACTATATTAACTAGCTGTTGAATTGGTTTGAACCTTTTCTTTAATTGATTCCAACCAGTTTGGACATGCTTGAGATACTACACATAATTCCCCATCATTTTCTTCAACTGATTCCCTCCTAAATAAAGCATCGGTTACTTTATTCTCCCTCCCATTTTTACATTCAATTACAAAATCATAACCCATTAATTTATAAAGCCTTTTTTTACCGAGCATTTATTGTAATCTTCTAACTCCACAAATACTTTAAACTCTGATAATATGTGCAAACTGTAAATTATCACCTAACTAAGTAGGCCCTCCATTTTTCAACTGCCAACATAGGAGCCATAATTTCTTTCTCATAAGTTGAATTATAAATTATCACCTAAGTAAGTAGGCCCTCCATTTTTCAACTGCCAACATAAGAGCCATAATTTCTTTCTCATAAGTTGAAAGCAAGAGATGTCTTCCTTAAAATGCATGACTATAGAAAGCAATTGGTTTCTCCTGGAACAGGATGTAATTCCATTTCCTAAGGTGTCGCATTCCACAATGAATTTTTAAGAAAAAATTGGAAAAGCCATTACTGGAGCATTCTTCGTAGTTGCTTTTAATTTTTAAAAGCTTCTATAGATTGCTAGATCCATTTAAAAGAATCTTTCTTTAGTATGTCAGTTAATGGTCGAGTTATCTTGCCGTAATTTTGAATAAATTTACAGTAATAGCTTGTCAAACTCAAAAATCCCTGTAAAGTTTTTATAGTCTACGACTTGGGCCATATTAATATTGCTTCGACTTTATCTGAGTCCATTGCAATTTTTGCACATGAAATTATATGACCAAGTTACTTAACCACCCTTTGGCCAAATTGGCATATTTCTAGCTTCACAAATAGTTGTTTAGATCTTAAAAGTGAAAAAAAATATTTAGATGTTCTAGATATCATTAAAAAAACTATCATTTGAAAAACTAAGACAAACTATTTCAAATGCTTTTGAAATACCCATTCATAAGATCTTGGAACGAGGATGGAGCATTTTTAGTCCGAAAGGTATTACTAAAAATTTATAATTTCTTTGATGAGTTCAGAAAGTTGTTTTTGTGATGTCATTAGGGTGCACTCAAATTTGATAATATTCCAAACGGAGGTCTAACTTGGTGAAATATTGTGCACCGTATAACTCATCTAAGAGCTCATCAACAACTAGTATTAGGAATTCATCTCGAATGGTCACTTTATTTAAAGATCTATAGTCTATGCACATTTTCCATGTACCGTCTTATTTTTTTACTAAAATAACTGGGGTGGAATAAGGGTTATTGTTGGGTCTAATTATTCTAGAGGAGCGCATTTCAGTAACTAGGTTTTCTATTTTGACTTTTTGGTGGAAGGGATATTTATATGGTCTAACTGAAATAGGAACTTAGCCGACATATAAAGGGATTTTGTGATCATACATACATACAGGAGGTAAATGCTTTGGTTCTTTCATTACATCTTTAAACTCAACCAAAAGAAATTGAATTTGGGGTGGTAATTTTGGCGACTATGGTTAGATTTTTGAATTTTTAGTGGCATAAAGTTGTAACGAAAGCCCTTCCTTCCTCTTTTTTTATATCCTGGAGCATCTAAATGTTGCTCACCATTATGTTTTTAAATAGTCTTTACAAAATTTTATCCTTGCCTCTTGTGTTAAACCTCATTTGCACTTTAGAAAAATTCCAAACTATAGGTCCCACTGTTCTCAGCCACTAAGTCCTTAAAACAACATCATAACCTTCAAATGGTAGTAAGTATAGATCACAAATTATAATAGTGCCCTTTAGTTTAAATGGGACATGGGTACATTTACGGGAACCCGCTACCTTTTCTCCCAAGGCCACCATCCCTGAAAATTTTTCTCTTAGAATTAGGTTGCAAGCCCATCATAATTGCTATTTTTTCATTAATGAACTTTAAATTTTCCTTAACTCGCATCATTTGTAGAATGTGACTGCCTGGAATTTCCTGAAAAGAAAATTCTGGAGTCTTTTCACTATCGTCCTCCATCTCCAGGTCTTCCTTATTAGCTGCTAGGTATGCCTGAATCACGAACATCTCTTACAAAGATGTCATGGGCCAAATTTTTCATTGAATCTAAAACAAAATCCCCCTTTTTTTTCTTTCTTTTAGCTCTTCCATTGACATTTTTTTAACTTCCACCATGGAAACATTAGCATGTGCAGGACTCCTAAATAAGTTGCTGGGTTGTTGGGCAGATGAAATTTTCTTATAGGAATTTTCCTTTGCCTCGTATAAACGTCAAGCCAATTGTCGACGTCAATATGGGAGGGCGACTTGCTTGAACGTCTGTACGAAGGAGTCCCTTGATCCATTAATGAAGCAACTTAATTATTGAGTCTGTGGAAGGTTAGCTTGTTGGAATTAGGGCCGTAACCCAATTGTTATTCAATTAAGTTAACAATATGTTTTATAATTATTAACTTTATTTAATAATATGGCAAATAATTATATTATTATATATTATTTATTACTTTTATCCTAATATGATAAATCCTTGATTAAATTTATACACTTGTCATCATAATGAAAATTATGATAATGAGGGTCAAATCTTTAGAGTTTAATCTAAAATTGTTCTTGATCATAAGCTCATCAAATAAAGACTTTACTGATCTGGTTAGATCAATATGTATGTAATAGTATCTATTGGATAGATATTAGTAGATTTCATTTACTAAGTTACATATATAGATGATGCATATAGAGATATAATCATTGAACTGACCAAATGAGAATTTCCAATGGTTAATATTACTTATGAACTGTCAAGTGGGATATTCTCATAAGAATTTAAAGGTATATTTTTTTCCTTTGACCTGAGATCATCGTAATAATTAATAGGTCACTTATTATGTTTTGATGTCAGACACCTAGTATATAAAAATGTTAGTTGAATAATCATTGGATATAATTAAGTACCTATATGATTAGTGATGAGTCAAGATAGGATCCATCGACTCTAGGTAATAAGTTTGAGCTCTATGTTGTCATTGATTTTAATGTTTGTTTCAAGATCTTGATCAGGGCGATTGAATGATTGAGAAAAGGAGTTTCTTAAATCATTCACCAATTATTAATGATCGACATATAATATAGTTGGTTATCTATTACGGTTTGACAGTTAAACTATACCTTAGGATAATCCGAAGCTGCAATGACGGAAGGTAATAATACATTATCCTTAACCAAGCTCCGTCTTTGTAAGGTTGTTATTTCACACTATCCGGTCAGTGAGGAGTGTTGTTAACGCCAACCTTGATTAGTAATTAATTAGGTCAATTACTACCGGCTTAGTGATGAACTTATGTGGTCACACACTTACAAATATAATATTTCCTGCTTATGATTATTGAATTTATTATGAGATAATTTATTAAATAATCTATATAGCATATTATTATATTTTTTGCAAGCACAGAAAATATAACTAATATTGGAAACTCTCTTGTGCAAAATAAATGAATAAAATTAAATAGTTTTATTTTATTTTATTTTATTTATTTTTTAAAAAATGGGAGTCTCTCGTTTTGTTACTTGAAAACTTCCGAAGCTAAAAATTGTTTTTTTTTATGGTTGTAATGTTTTAAACGTTAAAAACAAGACACTTGAAAAGTGAAGAGAGGAGAAGACACAGATGTTGTTTTTGTTACGTTGATGTATGAAGAAAAGAGACAAAAGTAAAAAAAAAAAAAAAAGAGTTTTAAATTTATTTGGTGTTGTCTACGTTTAAAATAAAAATAAGAGAGAAAGAGACAAAGTTTTATTTCATTCTTGAAGAAAGAGTTCTTCAAAATTTTTCATAGTCATATCAAATTTTAAAAGTAGGTCTTATTTTTTGGTATAAAGTGTATAGAGACTTTATATTTTTTAAGTTCATTATCGGTTAATCATTAAAATTTTAGGTATTTCTTTTTGCCTATTCTTATTATTAGTATGAATATTAAACGTAATAGATCTACAAAGGATTGCAATTTTTTATTTCCGCTACATATGCGATCCTTCAACTAATATCAAAGCTAGTTTTTGCGTTTACATCATACTAAAAATCTACAATTATCATAAGGCAAATTAAAATCGTGCTTTATTTTTGATAATTGTTACCATAAAAAGTAAATGCATGGCATTTGATATGCTTACGTTTTGAATACATGGTGTAATAGAAGTTCTTAAAACATTTGGTTACAGAGACGTTTGACAGATGTTGAATACATAGTGTAATAGAAAGTTTTAAAAGCATTTGGTTAAAAAGGTGTTTAACAGATGTCGTACGTATATATTTATTTGGACAGATATTGTCTGCGCACGGTAAACTTCTTAAAGGCCATTGGAAAAGCATGTTGTTAAATGCATTTCGACGGACGATTATTAATATGATTAAGTTTACATTGTTTTTTCACGTGGATACAAAAACAGAAAAACTTGCATGTTTATTTAATATGCATGAGTTTATATTGGTTTTAACGTGATATAGAAACAGAAAAATTACAATATGCGGGAGTTTATATTGATAAACGGCTTTAATTGTAAATGTTATTTGGAAAGGTAATATGATCACTAGTGTTATTAAAATTGTTTTAATAACATAAAATTTGGACCCTTTAAACTTATTCAGTTTATTTTGATATAATATATGGTATTTTATCAAAAAGGATTTTCCATTCATATAGATTATAATATTTATTTTTGTTTACAAGGTATGACTTGATAATCAGGTAACTTGTAGTTCAAGGATAAATAATATTTTATGTAGCATATGATGCATGTGTGAGGAAAATTTACTTAATTTTATACTTTTGGCCTAGATTACTTAGGGAGTATAATATTAATTAATTCTTTATCACTTGGATGGATAAACTCAAATATACTAATAGGAACGACCTGACAACTAAGGGACTATATAGTATTGATCCTACTATAAATTTTATATGATAAAATAGGTAATTTGTTATTCTTTAATTATGCATGAGTAACAACTTAACAACCAAGGGGCTCATTCATGTTTTAAAGATTTTATAACATTTAGATAAAAGTCCATGTCTTAATGATATATGATTGTGTTCTTATTTTGGTGTTTTCTTTTATTACATTTCTCAAAATGTCTACTATATTACTGTGAAGCATTCTTGATGCTAACAATCTAACGAGTAACAATTTTGATGATTATTATCGCAATTTAAGAATTGTTCTCATACATGAGAAACTTATCGATGTGATTGATAAACCCATAAAGGAAACGCCTCCTGAGGGAATTGATGATGCTAATGCATTATATGCATATTTTAAGTACAATGAACAAAGTACTAATGCCAAGTGTATTATTCTGGCATCAATGAGTTCTGAACTCTAAAGGCAGCATAAAGGTATGAATCCTCCATAGATCACTGAACATCTTAAGAAGATGTATGGGTCACAAAGTAGGATTGCTAGATATCAGTTATCTAACTCCCTATTCAAGTCTAAACTGAAGCCCAAATCTTCTGACCCCATTTTCTTAAGATGATTGATCTTATAGAACAACTTGAGAAGTTAGGGTGTTCACTAGGAAAGAGTTGTCACAAGATTTGATCTTACAGTCTCTTACTGATATTTTTTCACCGTTCATTGTTAACTTTAACATGAACAAGATGGGCTGTGATCTTCATGAAATGCTCAACTTGTTGATTGATTATGAAAATCAAGTAGCATCGTGTGAGAAGGTGAAAGTATCAGAGTCTGCGAACTTAGTTGGTAACTTTTCTAAGCGCAAGTGGAAGGGCAAAAAGAAGTCCAAGAAAAATAATCTTGCACCTAAGGGTGTTTAGAACAAATCCAAGGGTAAAGAGAAGAAAGTTAACCAAAAGGATGTTAAATGTTTCTTTTGTACAAAGAAGGAACACTGGAAGAGGGACTGCCCAGAATGTTTGGTTACTTTGAAAGGCAAGAAACAAGATAGGACATTTATGAAATTTTTTTTCATGATTTCTTTAACTACTATTGATATTAAATGGGTATTAGATACTGGTAGCATTTTTAACATCTGTAATATGTTGCAGGGTCTAAGGATTAGTAGGAGATTGAAGAAGGAAGAAGTAAAGCTATAAGTTGGGATTGGAGCAAATGTTGCTGCCCTAGCTGTAGGAACTATTTCTCTTGTTATGCCTACGGGAAAGAATTTATTGATAAAAGATTGTTATTATATTCCTAAACTTGTTTCGAACATTGTTTCCATTTCTTCATTAGACAAACGTGGATTTCATACAATCTTTAAGAATAACCAAAGTAATATATTTCATGGTGATGAATTATATGTAAGTGGTTATTTACAATATGGTCCTTATGTCTTAACTGAAATAGTTGTTTATCCAATTATGAATCTTTTTGGTCAAGAAAGGAAGAGAGGTAATCAAACAAATCAAACTTACCTTTAGCGTTGTATACTTGGTCATATTGGTGAGAAAAGAGTAAACAAGTTGCACAAGAAAGGATGCCTTGGTCAATATGATTATGAATCAT
>JANZXR010000170.1:29314689-29344389 GCA_027575705.1 Erythroxylum echinodendron | reverse complement strand
AACTACCTAACTCTTGTTAGCCCAATTTGATGATATTCACTCGGTTCACCCTCTCAGTTTATTACCGAATTATTAAGTACAGATATTGAATCACAAATAACTTAATGAAAAGACAATAAATCAAAATTTTTTAATTTTAAAGATCAGAATCCCGAAGGTGAGTTAAACAAAAATTGGCATTCAACAACAACTATTCTCACTATTATCCCAATTCTATACATTAATAAAATTGAAATAAAAATGGAAAATACTGTCAGAACAGACTCGTGGAGGTAGTGACTACGGGAAACCACCTGTTCTGGGATGTACTTTGCATCAAGCTTCTTCTCCGTATCTCTCTTCCTTCATCTCCTTCTCCAAATCTCTCGATATGCTCTTTAGTGTTTCGAAATTGACTGATGTAAAAAGACTTCAAAGGCTGCTTCCTTTGTCTTTTAATGTTCTATTTATATCTTAGAATTCTTAGGGTTGATTCGGGGTAAAGTAGTCCAAAAAGTCCCACAAAATTTGATGTTTTCAGCTGTTTTCATGTCTGATTTATACAAGCCACAATCGTGGCCCTGCTTACCACGATCGCGACCAGCACCTAACCCTTTCTATTACGATCGTGGCCCAAAGTGCATGATCATGGCCTGGTTCAGAGCTCTCTGTCACGATCGTGACCAAAATGACACGATCTTGGCCTAGGGCTTGTTGGCTCGCCTCTTTCTATCACGATCATGCCCTATTATGCCACAATCGTGGGCCATGTTTTTGGCCCAAAACTCTTCGAAACTTCTTCGTCTTTTACCGTTTACCCTGAAACACTAACAAACACATCAAGGTACCTCAAAAACATAATATTTAAGCTTAAAGACTTATACTAACCCATAAAAACACTCAAACACATAAAATAACACAATTAAAACCTAAATACACACTAAACACTCAAATTAACACTTAATATATAATAATTTAAACCCTAAAACATATTGCAAATCACAACTATCAACATTCCTACACTTAAACGTTTGCTTGTCCTCAAGCAAAAAAAAAACAACAAACACATAACACACATACAACACACAATGTAATAATGAGGCAATGACTTTAGCCTCATGAAATAAATTTAATCTTAAACACAATCATACAAGTTATATTTAATCATTAATATGCAAAATCTATGTCTAAGGCTTTGAACTAAATATACAAATTAATTGAGATCTAAGTATTAATTTATTTACCATTCTCAATTGTGCACAAACATTAATAGTTCTTTGGTCCTTCAGACTCTGTAACTATTCCTAAGTATATTTTCATGAAAAGTCAAGCATATTACAAGTCCAGTAGGTTTATTAAAGAAACACAAATTTCGTTAGTTTATTTTTTAAACATAGACTTAAGTCTTTTTACACGGAAGCAAACATTGGTAATGAATGTCGATCTAGTTACTCAACTAAGTCTTTTTTTATTAAACAACTTAGTTGAAATGTCATTATAGCTTTTTAACATGAAGGCGCACATTTCTGATGCGTATCAATCTGGTTAATCAACTATATCACGTGTTTAACTCTATTCATAACCCGAAGGGCAACACAATAGTGGTTTATTAACAAAAATACTTTTTTTTAATTGCCTACCTTGTTGTTTAAGCTACTCATTTTCATGAAAAATACTAGTTAAGATTTTTAAGTTAAAAGGCCTCAAATTATGAATGAATGTGACAACCTATAGGGTGCTAAATTTACACTAAATCCTAATTAAGCTATATATTTATCCAAAGACTCCTAATTCACTAATTTTGCGAGCTAATATTCTTAATAAAAGCATGTGATAGACCTTTCCCCTTAAGATTGGTGACATTTGGAATTTGGCTTCTAATGTGATCAGCATCTTCCTAGGTGGCATCCACTAGAGACATCTCCTTCCAATGAATTAACACCTCATGCGTCCCCTTTTTGACACAATGATCTAATGTAGCTTGAGGCCTTACACAATCATTCTCAGTAATTATTTATGTCAGCAATCATCTTAAACAACAAGGCCATCTCCTAGTCTTTTTTAACTTGGACACATGAATACTAGATGAACATGCATCTCAAGAGGCAAATTTAATTTATAAACCACAACTTTAAGATGTTAAAAGACTTTGAAGGGCCCAAAGTATCAAACAGATAAATTTTGTTTTCTTTTAGTCGCCAAAGTCTTTTGTCGATAAGGTTGTATTTTTACATAAACGTAATCTTCAATTAAGAATTCTTTCTCTTTATGTTTGGCATCATAGACTTGTGTTATCCTTTCCTAAGCCTCTTTTATCATACTCCTTAATTCTTAAAGAATCACATCTTTCTCTTCTATAGATTTTTTAGCATTTGCTACTTTTGTTGTTCCCAGAATGTAACTTAAGAGAGATGGAAGGGGTCATCCATACACTATTTCAAAAGGTTTTTCTCGAATCATAGAATGCCAGCTTATATTGTAGCAATATTCTGCCCATGTTAACCATTTAATCCATGCCTTTGGTTGGTAGCTAAAAAAGTACCTAAAATACATTTCCAATGTTCAATTAACTGCCTTGCTTTGTTGTTGGTCTAACCGTGATAGGAAAAGCTAAAATTAAATGATGTGTCATGCAAATGGAACAATTCTCTCCAAAATGTACTTATAAAAGTTGGGTCCCTATCACAAACAATAAAATGAGGCATCCCATGGAGTCAAAAATATTTGTTCTACTCCGATATATTATAGGGATGAGAAATAGCTATAAAAATTGCATATTTGGATAATCTATCTAACATTACCAAAAAGGTAATTTTTCCTCTTGATCATGTTAAATAATATCCATTGCTATATCCTCCCATATTTATTGTGGTATAGGAAGTGGTTGAAGTAAACTTGCTAGTGTGAGTTGCTCGAGTTTATTTCATTGGCAAATGTCATAGATTTTGATGAATTCCCTAATGTTCTTCTTGATTCCATTCCAATAAAAATTATACTTTATATGATGAAGAGTTTTAATGAACCCTTTACATGTGTTGTGATAAATTTGACTAATAATGTCACTAATGAGATTAAAGTCTTCTGCTAAATAAATCCTTTCTTTAAAATGCAAGACCCCATCTTAATAACTCCAAGACCCCACAACCTCACCCCTATTTACTAGATTAACCAACCGCTGAAGTGTTGAATTGGTTTGAACCTCCTCTTTAATTGACTCGAACCATTTGGACATTCTTAAGATACTACACATAATTCCTATTCATTTTCTTCTATTAATTCCATCTTGTATAGACCATTAGCTACTTTATTATGCCTCCCCTTTTTATATTCAATTACAAAATCATAATCCATTAATTTATAAAGCCATTTTAGTTAAGATTCTGTTGTAATCATCTGACTCCATAGATACTTAAACTTTGGTAATTTATGCAAACTATAAAATGTCACCCAAGTAAGTAGGGCCTCTATTTTTCAATTACCAACATAAGCTTTAGAATTTCTTTCTTATAAGTTGAAAGCAAGAGATCTCTTACTTGAAGTGCATGACTATAGAAAGTAATTGGTCACTCCTAGAGTAAGACGAAGCCAATTCCATTTCCTAAGGCATCACATTCCACAATGAATTTTTGAGAAAAATTTGGAAAAGTCAATAATATAGCTTTAGTCATGGTTGCTTTTAATTTTTCAAAAGCTTATGTAGATTGCCATCTCTATTTAAAAGAATCCTTCTTTAACATTTCATTTAGTGGTCGAACTATCTTGCTATAATTTTGCAATAAATTTATCGTAACAGCCTTTCAAATCCAAAAATCTCTGTAAAGCTTTTATGGTCTGCTGCTTAGGGCATGTCAATATTGCTACAACTTTATTAGAGTCCATTGTAACTCCTGCATTTAAGATTATATGAATAAGGTACTTGACCTATGTTTGGCCAAATTGGCATTTTTCTAGCTTCTCAAATAGTCTGTTAGACCTTAAAAGTGAAAAGACATTATCAGGAGTTCTAAATATTCCGCCTAGCTTTTGTTATGAATTAAAATATCATTAAAAAATACTAAGACCAACTTTTTCAAATGCTTTTGAAATACCTTATTCATGAGAGCTTGGAATGAGGACGGAGCATTTTTTAAGCCTATAAGGCATTTGTAATGCCCTTGATGACTTTAAAAAGCCATTTTCTCGATGTCATTAGGGTGCATTTGAATTTGGCAATATCCTGAATGAAGGTCCAAATTCGTGAAATATTGTACACTATATAACTCATTTAGGAGCTCTTCAACAATTGGTATCGAGAATTCATCTCGTATAGCCACTTTATTTAAAGATTTATAGTCTATGCACATTTTCCACAAGTCGTTTTGTTTTTTTACTAGAATAACTAGGGAAGAATAAAGGCCATCGTTGGGTATAATTATTATACAGGATTTCATTTCAAAGACTAATTTATCTATTTAAACTTTTTGGTAGAAGGGATATCTATATGGTTTTATTGAAATAGGAACTTTGCCAGGATATAAAGGGATTTATGATCATGTATATGTACAAGAGGTAGGCTCTTTGGTTCGTTCATTACATATTTAAACTCAACTAAAAGAGATTGAAGTTGGGGGTGGAATTTTTGGTGATGATGGTTGGATTTCTAAATTTTTAGTGATATAAAGTTGTAACAAAAGCCATTCCTTCCTCTTTTTTGTGACTTGGAGTATCTGAATATTGCTCACCATTTTGTTTTCTTAGGTAGGTAGTCCTTGAAAAATTGTATCCTTGCCTCCTGTGTTGAGCCTAATCTGCATTTTAGAAAAATCCCACACTATATATCCCAGTGTCCTCAAACGCGAAGTCCTTAAAACAACATTGTAACCTTTATGTGGCAGTAACTATATATCTCAAATTATAGTAGTGCTTTTTAATTTGAATGGGACATGAGTACATTTATTGTAGCTCACTACCTTCTCTCCTAAACCCACCATTACCAAAATTTTTCCCTTATAATCAGGTTGCAAGCCTACCATCCTTGCTATTTTTTCATTAATAAAATTATGAGTCTTTCCTGAATCTATAAGAATGAAGATTTCTTTGCCGTTTAAGTTTCCCTTGACTCACATCGTTTCTGGAATGTAGGTGCTGTCAATTGCTTGTAAAGAAATTTCTGGAGTCTCTTCACTATCATCCTCCATCTCCAAGTCTCCCTCATTATCTTCTAGGCATGCTTAAATTACGAACATCTTCTTATAGCCATATCCTGGGCCAAATTTTTCATTACATCTAAAACAAAGTCCCCTTTGTCGTCTTTCATTTAGCGCTTTGGTTTACATTTTTCTAACTTCCACCATAGAAACATTAACATGTGTAGGACTCCTAAATAGGTTGTTGGGATTTTAGGTAGAAAATTTTTTTAAGGGAAATTTCCTTTGTCTCATATAAACGAGATAGACTAATTTCTAATGTCAATATGAGAGGGTGACTTTCTTGAACATCTGTACAAATGGGGTCCTTTCATCTACTAATGAAGCAACTTACTTGTTGAGTTTAAGCAAGGGGTCTAGCTTTTGCTAATAGCTTCTCAAAATTGATTTGATATTTTTGCATTGTTGTCTTCTACTGTAACTTAGTGAGCTCTCCAAAAAATCAGAGAATTGATTGGGACTAAACCTTACGTAGAGATTTATCTTGAAATCCTCCCATGATATGAATGACAAGCTTAAACAATTTAAACCAAATTTGAGCCTCGCCTTCTAAGTAGTAAGATGCCAAAGGACCTCGCTCTCCTTCTCAAATGTCATAGATTTCAAAGAATTGTTAGGCTCTAAATATCTAGCTCGTTGGATCATCTCTACTTTCATAATGAGGAAAATCTAGCTTTGCTATTTTAAGGGAAAAGTTACTAAAGGTATCCCCATGACAAGTATCTCCAGTATAATCATTTCGATTGCGTGTAAATGATTCATCAAAAAAATCTTTGCTGGTTTGGTTTCCCATTTGATCCATGCACATAGATAATTGATTCAACTTTTCATTTATTTGATTCAGCATCTCCATCTGAAATAATGACATCGATTCCACAACTTTCTCCACTTGCTCTATCCTCTGGTCCATTGCTAGGCTCTGATACCAATTTGGTATGTTTTGGCTAGTTGAAGGTTTGTCCTTACCTATGGTGATATAAGTAGAGAAAATAAAATGAAATTCTAGTTACTTCAAGGGAACCAAAAAATCTCAACAAAAAATTAGTTTTCAAAGAATAAATCATGATACTCTTCCTACCATTTCATAACCTTTAAATAGGCTTTATTATATTGAGAATCACAACTGAAAATTTGAAAAACATGAACAAACTTATTTCACTTATTCAAATAATAGCTAAAATTTATTTACTTTTGAAAGTATCAACAATAAAATAAGAACGAAGACAAAAAAATCTAGATCATTTCAATCGTTCCAATCAAGGCATATGACACATTATCAACTGAATCTACAATAATTCATTTGTGAATATCTTAACTCCAATATTCTACTTCGGGGGAACTTACTAGTATAGAAAAGAAAATTTTTTATATAACTTTCACAATATGAGGCTTTAAGAAAAGAGAAAAAGCAAAGTACTGATCTTAGGACTTGTGTTTTTCACCACTCTGCTACAGATGTGTATACACCAAAAATGTGATCTCTAGTAATGGTTCTTCATTAGAGGAAAAGTTTATGGAAAGAGTGGTTAATCTTCCTAAGGATGAAGGGTTAATTAGACATCAACATTATGAGAGTAGAATGAAGGACAAAGAGATGAAAAATATAGCAAGAATAGATCAAACATATCCAGTAACAAGAAACGAATTCACTTTCCTTGTCACTTTGGAACGATTTGCTAGACTTGGACTCTGAGTCTAGACCATGTACATTGTCTAATATGTACTCTTAGCTACGTCACACTAGCTTTTATAGAAATCAAACTATCCCCATAGATGGTTTAGTAAACAAAGCATCTTAGCATCTTAAGTTGAAACACAAAAATGAGCCATTATTCTCATCATAGTCAAACCTTTTGAAAAAAGAAATTGTAAGAGATAAGAATAGACAAAAATAATGAGAGAAGTCAAAATTGGGGAAATCTCTCCATTTGAATTGTTGTCTAACAAGTTTACTACTAATTGATAGATCTGTTGGTATTATGCTAGTTTTAACGGCTGCTAGTGATGGCAGAAAGAAAGTAACATGGCTGTAAATAATATGTAGAGGAGCAGAAAGGAAATTATTATGAATTAGAATGGTCTAATGAAGGGTGGAAATAAGAAAACTATAAATAATTCAAGGAGTTCCAACCAAGGAAAGATTTTGATTTTCTTTATAGGTCTTTGAAAAGACTTTCTATTGTTAGACCTAAGCTCGTAGCTGAGATGGTGTTCTTGCTGACATAAATGATGCTAAAACTTGTGGAATAATAGCAACCATTTGAGGCATATATGTAGCCTATATTGATTGGCAAACCAACCATTTAGAACAAAAGTAGAGCATTATCATCACGATTTTACAAATAAAAAGGCTACATCGTATAAAAAGTTAAGAAATGAGGGGAAGAAGCTTTTTTGTGATTGTATAATTAATAAAAAAATTAATTAAGCTAGACACGGAGAAGATAGCTGTATCCATTTTCCCTATTAGATGATTTCTCTTGAATGTAAAATTAGGAATCTAATCGATGCATTAATAGTGGAGGATCATTTGCTTATGCATACACGGTTAATTTTTTTATAATGATATCTTAGTCCTCTTTGTGGTTATAAATAGATAACAATCATTTCAAACTTTGTTACCTTCTAATAATCTTTCATTCCTCCCTTTGGAAATGTGAACTAACTAAATTATGCTAGTAGTGGTTTGAGGGGATAGGGGATTGCACCAAAAAGTAATTCCTTCAGTATGACTACCACCAATGAATAAAATTGTTTTCCCATCATGTACAGTTACTCTCATAAGTGGATTTTGAGTGGTAATTATGATGGTTCTGCCATCTTAGTTGTTGAAAATTGACCTCCAATATTGTTAGGTCTTTTGATGATGGTAATGACATGGTTTCATTGATATGGATGGAAGCAATTAAACAAAAAATATGATCTATATAGCATAGGATTGGTAAGAATGTATAAATGAGACATCGTCGTTGTAAGGGAGAGTTGTGGAATAAAAAGACGAAATAGATGTGACGTAGTATTATATAGTATTAATAATATGAATTCATGTAAGGAAGTGAAACACGTATTAATGTTATTGATTGAGTATCGATGATTGTAATATTCATTAATATAGCCGTTGTGAGAGAAGGAGAGGGTAGCGACTATGTTTAACTGATTTTTCTCTTAGTAAAAGCACTTCTTGCTCTTCTATTTAGCTTCACTCTTCTATTCATTTTCTTCTTCTATATTCTTCCCTTTTCTTTATCAAACAAACCCTCAAAATACCAACTTCTATTATCAATTAATTACCCATGTTAAATTGATATCAGAGCATTGATTCTGCCTATAGTTTACGTTGTGTAATGGTTGAAGGAATGTGAGGAAAAAAGTGGAGATGACTGGAAGAAAGGTTGCGTAGCTAAATGTAGAAGTTAGAGATGAAGCATGAAAGAGGTATGCAAAGCTAAAGGAATGTGTTATGCAACTATTTTAGAATGATAATAGTGACAACAGGGTGAGAAGAAATGTAGATCAAAACGTTCCAAACCTTGGCAATAGTGACGGTTACTGCAAGGGTTATTACACGATTCCTACCAGATGTAGTAAGATTGAATTACCTGCATTTAAAAGGAAGAACTTGCGTAGATGGGTGTTCAAATGTGAACAATTTCTTACGCTCGATCACATACTACCTGAGTTTAAAGTTAGTTGGTGACGATATATTTGGAAGGGGAAGCTCTTGCCTGGCGTGAGTTATACTTGAGATATCAAATGACTAGGGATCCTCCTAGCTGGGTAGGATTATTTGTTAGCTTTGGAGCAATAGTTTGGAGAGTCAACTTTTGGGATCTGATTGGAGAGCTTAAAGAATTGAAACAGGGGATGAGTTAAGGAGTATTCTGTAAATTTTGATTTATTAACAGGCCTATGAATTAGCAAGGAAGCATAAGATGGTGGTGACTCCGCAATGAAAACATATGCCTTTGTCATTGCTCTTCTTCTTGATACCTTCTTTAGCTTTTAATACATTATTAAAAGCCTTATGTTTCTTGTTATTATTCTTCTTAAAGACCTTTTTTTGTTTTTAAAAGAAATGACATCCAGTACATAATTAGGTTCCTTGTTAAGACACCCTTCTGCAGTCTTAAGCATATTCAACAGTTTAGGCAACATCATCTCCTTATGATTCATGTTGAAGTTCACGACGAGCTATGAAAAGCTCGAACTCAGAGACTACAACACCAGATCAACGCTTAACTAATGGTCTATGACAAAACCTAACTAGGCCAATTTTTCAATATACCCATTCATCTTCAGCACATGAAGGTTGACTGAAGATCCTTCTGTCATCTTGCATTAAAATAGTGCCTTGGAGATTTGATATCTCCTCACCTACTTTGTGTACCAAATAACTCTTTAAGATGCAGTATCATAGTAGGTGCATCCATGTTCTCATGATGCCCTTGAAGTTCAAGAGACATGCAAGCTAACATCACACATGTATCAATTGAATAGAGTTATCAAAAACAAACAAAATGGCTTCCGATAAAGAACAACACCGAAGCATATCATATAAATTTTTATCAAAATCAGCAATAATTAAGCAATGAATCCAAGTAAAACAATTAAAGGAGGCTCTGATACCACTGTTGGAATCCAACTGTGATTAAATCATAGGCACAGCGGAAAACAAAATTTTTACAAATTTCGAGCAAATCCTAATAATTGAATAAACTTGAATAAAACATAAAACGATTTAAAAATCGTACTTTTTTCGCTTTCCTATTGAAAAATCTTTGAAAGCTTTTTTAGATTAATTAATCACAAGTTGTTCAGATGTCTAGCCTCTGATGATATCCACAGAGCAATTCTCAAACTACTTTAAGAGGAAGAAGACAAAAGTTCTAGCTTTTAAAAGCTCTTCCCATTTAAATAGAAAAATCATAAGAGTCTTTTATTAGAACTAAATCTCTTTAATTGTAATTAAAATCAAATTATAATTATAATTAATTTAGTTTTAATAAAATCAAATATCTCATATTTGATTTCAAAGTTTCTCAAACTTTATAATTAAGTCCAGCTTAATTAAATTGATTTTTCTTTCACAAATTACTCTTTGATGTGCGACCCATTAGGATCCTGATAAATTGGAAATGATTATAAATTGTAATTTTAATTCACAATTAGAATTAGATAAATTAAAACTTCTTTTAATTTATCTTTAATTCTCCAATTAAACAATTCATAATCATAAATAATGATTGACGTCTAGCAACTTTTCATAATTACCCAAATATCAAGAATGTCAAAGTGATTGACTTAACTTGTCCATGCACGGCTATGAAGTATAATTTAATCCTTTCGTCATTTAATATTCTAATTGGACAGAGTATGGATATATTGTCTACTTTTATCATCCAATCATGTTTGTTCTTGCTAATTAGTAATTGATTTATAATTAAAATTTGAAACACCTTTTTAAATGTCAATTCACTCTGGCCAGAGAATTCCATAAATCATTACTAATCAAGAACAATAGAATATTCTCTCTAATTACTTTAGATTGACAAATCTTATATTGACTTACTCAACTATTTACGTATGGTTCATGCTATATCTAATTACTACCGACTGAATTATCCTAGGACGATTCATAAGTAGCATCAAAACACAGTAATTCTCATACTAAATACCTTAGTAATATCAAGTCTGACGATCAATTATGCAACCATCATTATGAGATAATCCATAGACACAAAAGTAATATTCCATTTGAAATTCTCATAATCGGGTCAGTTTGGTGACTTATTCTCTAATAATCACCCACACATTAGTTTAAGTATCTCTATACTTTAATTTATGAGATCAATTACTTTCTTCATAAGAAAGAAACATAATGTGTGCTAGTTTTACCATTTCAATAATATCCCGCCTTGATGAAACTATGACTATAAACATTTAGGAATAATACATAAGTTTAAATTGAATCTCATAATTATGATCTCATCATAATTTCAAATACACAGTAATTATTCCAAAGATTTTATCTTTAATATTAAAACATAAAATATTAATTAAATTAATACATAAAGATAAATAAAGCTTTTTCATTAATTCAAAATAATGTTATACATTAATTTGCATCTAATTGATTGGTTCCAAGAGTATAAACTAACACTCTAGACCTGTACCCACACCTCTGGAAGTAAGTCAAAAAGGAGATAGAGACATTAAATGGAGTAAAACAACCTCTAGCAATGAATTGGATGAGAGAAGGGCTAAGGGACTGTGTTTTTGGTGTGAAGAGAAGTATGTACTAGGTTGTAGATGTTAACAGAAGTTGTTACGCATATATGTAGTGGAAGACGAGGGAGATAATGAAGATATTGTATTGGTGAACAATGAAGACTTACCCAATATATCTTTGAAAGCCATGTTTGGGGTCTTCATGGTAAAATACCAGCAAATTAAGGTACAAGGTATGTTATATAGAATTATTATACATATACTGGTGGATGGGGACGTACGCACAATTTTTTGGACTAAAAATTAATAGATAGATTAGGAAAAGATTTAGACGAATTAAAAGAATTATCCATTATGGTAGGAGGAATGAAACTAAGTTGTAAAAATATATGTAGGTCGTTACAATAGTAGATGGGAGGAAGGGAGTTTTGTACCAATTCATTAGTAATAGACATTGGGGGTACCGATGTAGTATCGGGGGTGCAATAGTTGTCAAAGTTAGATGATATTGTTTTCAATTATCAAAGAGGAACTATGAAGTTCTATTGGTATGGCGAGGAGATAGAGCTATCAATCAGGGGTGGTAAAAATTGGTTCAATTACTTGAGAAAAACTTAAGAAAATATAGAATGACAAGGATATGATATATTGCTTTATGGTGGTGTCTCAGATGTAGGAAATTAGTGACAAGAAGAATAAATAGATGGAATCACGAATGTCAGAATTAGAAGAATAAGCAAGTTGGATACCACTAAATCAGAGTATGTAAGGAAGACACTAAATTAGAGTATGTAAGGAAGACATATAAAAAACCGCATTTCGAATGCACAAAGGACATTATGAATTTCTCGTAATGCCTTTCGGCCTAACAAATGCACCTGAAACCTTCCAAAGATTGCTGAACCAGATATTTAAAGCATACTTAAGGATGTTTGTTTTAATGTTTTTTTTTTGATGATATATTGATATACAGTCATTCTTCTGAATTGCATTTGCAACATCTACAATTGGTGTTGGAGATTTTAGCAGAATAGCAATTTTATGTCAAACTCTCAAAGTGCTCCTTTAGTGTTGATTGGGTAGACTACTTGGGACAAACCATTAGTGGGTAAAAAGTTTTAACAGATCTGCAGAAGTTGAATGTAGTGTTGAATTGGCTACAATCGCAGAATATATGACAGTTGCGAGGATTTTTAGGACCTTGAGGATATTACAGGAGATTCATTAAAGGCTACAGCAAACTGAGTAAACCATTAATGAATTTTCTTAAGAAGGATTCCTTCATTTGAAGTGATGACGCAATAGTAGCTTTCCTCTCTATGAAGTAGGCCTAGACAAACGCACTAGTGTTAGCCTTCCAAAATTTCAGCTAAAATTTGTAATCAAGGCTGATGTAAATGGGGAGGGGATTGGTGCGATGTCGATACAAGAAAATCATTCAATTAATTTTGTGAGTAAAACAATCTCTAATAAATATAAACACTTATCAGTTTATGAAAATGAATTATTGGCAATAGAAATGAAGAGTGGTCCAATTAATGAAATTTTTTAATCTAGACTAATCATTACATTCTTCATTATTTGATGGATCAGTAAATCACTACTCCTTTCCAACAGAAATAGCTTCCTAAGCTCTTGGGGTTTGATTTTTTATCAAATATAGGAAGGGAGTGTATAACTTGGCTGCAGACTCCTTATCATGAGTTAGTAGTTTGGAGCATTTT
Organism: Erythroxylum echinodendron; assembly: GCA_027575705.1. Lineage (NCBI taxonomy): Eukaryota > Viridiplantae > Streptophyta > Magnoliopsida > Malpighiales > Erythroxylaceae > Erythroxylum > Erythroxylum echinodendron. Next base: position 29,331,272 of record JANZXR010000170.1, on the reverse strand, counting down.
GCGATGTCCATTTTGCATGTTTAGATAGAATTATTGTCTGAAATCAAAGAGAGTTGGCAATAGGATGCATCCATTCAGAAATTACTACAACAATCTAGCAAGGAAAATATAAAGGTACTACATACTCATAGAAGGATTACATTTTATGGTGGAAAGGGCAACTGTAATGAGCAATTCAATTCCACTATGTCAGAAAACCATTGAACTTTCTCATTCCACGACACATGGGGGTCATTCGAGGTAGCTTGGTACTTATAAGAGGATTAACATGTTTTTCTTCTGGAGAAGGTTACAAAAATATGTATGTGAAATTGTGCAAAAATACGAAATCTATGAAAAAGTAAATACGAAACTATGGCTTCTCCTAGATTACTCCAACCTCTGCCTATTCCTCAACAATTATAGACTAATGTCAGCATGCAAGGGGTTACCATTGTCGAAAGGATTTTCAATCACCTTTACCATAGTGAATCGCATGAGTAAGTATGCTCATCTCATACCTGTACGTCATTCATATACCACTGAAAGAGTCTCTTGAATTTTTATGGAGAATGTTTCAAAGTTACTGTTGAAAGTTGATTCCAAAGTTATAGCTCCACTTTCCTAGTGTCTAACTAAGTCTGAGTTAGTTCGTTATTATTCCTCTCTATTTAATAGCATGTCAGTTTCATATCATGGTCCATGTTCCCATTTTATAGCTATTGTTTCTTATTTCAGTTGAGGTTTTATAGGAGTCAATTATGTATTTGGAGTCTATATATAAAAATCTTGAGTTCATATGTTTTAAGAATATTTTAAGTAAAAAAGTGCTTAGTTCATTTGAAGACTTCCCTTGTTTTTTAGTTCCGCAGATTTTTTGTTTGTTTTTTATCCAACATTCTATAATATCATAGCAGATTCAACATGTCCGGGCACATAAGTAAAGTTTTTTTTGGGTGAAGTTAAAGAGTCATGGCAACAAACGGAGTATCTCTCAGCATATCTCAGCTTTTGATTCCTATTTTCAAAGATGACAGCTATAAATTCTGGAGCATCAAAATGAAGACCATTTTTAAGTCTCAAGACTTATGGGACTTGGTAGAAAATGGGTATCTAGATCTAGATGAGGAAGCAAGGATGAGGGATAATAAAAAGAAGGACTCCAAGGCACTATTTTTCATCCAACAATCAGGCAATGAGATTATTTTCTCTAAAATTGCAGCAGCAGCTACTTCTCAAGAAGCATGGATGATTCTGAAGAATGAGTATCAAGGCTCATCAAAGGTAATCACGGTGAAAATTTAAATTCTTCGTCGGGATTTTGAAATGTTAGTAATGAAAAGTAATGAAAATATGCAAGATTATTTATCTAGAGTGGCTATAATTGTTAGCCAAATAAAGTCACATGGTGAGAAAATTACTGATCAAACTATTGTTACAAAAGTTTTGAGGAGTGTAACTTTAAAGTTTGATCATGTGGTGGCTGTAATTGAGGAGTCTAAGAATTTATCCATTTTTTCATTTGATAAGTTAATGGATTCTCTGCAAGCATATGAAGTGAGGCTAAACAGATCTCTTGAAAAGAATGAAGAGAAGGCATTTCAGGTGGCGGGGGAGACTTCCATTCAAAAGAACATATTTGAAAAAATAGTAGCAAGAGGATACGACAGAGGTGGTTTTCATGTCAGAGGTCATGGAAGAGGCCGAGGTAGAGGGTGGCAAGGAGTACAATGTTATAATTGTCATCAATTTGGGCATATTACAGCAAATTGTTGGAGCAAAGGAAATCAAGCAAGTTTTGCAGAAGAGAATGAAGTAGAAGAGAATAAAGAGGAGCATCAACATGCTACTGATGTTTCAAACGGTATTTAGTTTTTGGACAGCGGATGTTCTAATCACATGTCTGGGATGAGATCAATGTTTAAGGATCTTGATGAGTCCATGAAGATGCAAGTTACACTTGGGATAATAATCAAATCCAGATTGAAAGAAAGGGTACTGTTACTGTCACAACAAGCCATGATAATGTGAAGCAGCTTTATAATGTCTACTATGTTCCTGGTTTGGTACATAACTTGCTAAGTGTTGGGTAACTTATGGCAAGTAGTTATTCAATTTTGTTTGACGATGGTGCATTTATTGTTAGAGACAAAAATTTTGGTCAAGCTATTGTCAATGTGCAAATGACTGAGAACAAAACGTTTCCTCTTGAGGTTTCTTGTGTCAAAAACCATACTCTTGTTACTAGTGTAATAAATAAGTCTAAATTGTGCAATTTATGATATAAACATTTGAATTTCAATGGCTTGAAGTTGTTGGGTCAAAAGAGTATGGTGTTTGGGCTACCTAAAATTGATGCATTTAGTATATGCGAAGGGTGCATATATGGGAAGTAGTGCAAACAGTCATTTCCTATTAAAAAGGCATGGAGAGCATCTTATTGTCTTGAATTGGTTCATGCTAATTTGTGTGGACCTATGAGAACTGAATCAATTGGTGGAAGTAGATATTTTTTGCTTTTTATTGATAATTTTAGTTGCATGAGTTGGTATAGTTCCTGAAGTACACGTCGGAAGCATTTTAAAGTTTCAAGAAGTTTAAGGCTATGGTAGAAAAGCAAAGTGGCAGTAGCATAGTAACTCTTCGTACAGATAGAGGTGGTGAGTTTTTTCTAACGAATTTTCTGAATTTTGTGAGGAAATGGTATTTATAGGCAACTTACTGCTCCTTACACTCCAGAGCAAAATGGTGTCACTGAACGAAAGAATCGAACGGTTGTGGGAGATGGTAAGAAGCTTACGCAGAGGAAAGGGTCTTCCCAACTAGTTATGGGCTAAAGCAGTCGTAACGTCAATTTATTTACTAAATATTTCTCCTACAAAGGCTATCCTAAATCAGACTCCATTTGAAGTTTGGGATGGAATGAAACCTCGGGTAAGCCAGTTGTGAGTTTTTGGTTGTATTGCCTATGCTTTGGTTCACTCTTCAACGCGTAAATAAACTTGATGAGAAATCTGAAAAATATGTCTTTATTGGCTATTGTCAACAATCCAAAGTATATAGGCTATATAATCCTGTTAATGGCAAAGTGGTTATAAGTAAAGATGTAATTTTTGATGAAGAAACAAGCTAGAAATGGGATGGAAGTGCTACTATTTCAGTTCATCATTGCCTTCAAATGAAAGGGTAGATTCAACTCCATCGTTGCATTCGACTCCAAATAACAGAGTATCTAATTCAAATTCAGCCACTCCATCTTTAAGTCCAAGCAGTGGAAACTCTCTTATTGCTCTAAAGAAAACCATCCCTTCTTCCTCAGATGAAACTCCTCCAAGGAAGTTCAAATCTTTGAATGAGATTTATGCACCTTCCAATTTTGCTTCGTTTGTTTCAGATCCAACATGCTTTGCTGAAGCAATAAGCAAAGAGGAGTGGCTTGATGCATTGAAAGGGGAGATTTTGGCTATCCAAATGAATAATACATGGGAGTTAGTGGACTTACCAAAATACCAAAGGAAAAAAATGCCATTAGATTGAAATGGGAATTCAAGACAAAGTATCAAATTGATGGCAACATTCAAAAGCATAAGGATAGACTGGTAGTAAGAGGGTATTCACAACAATAAGGTATAGATTATGATGAAACCTTTTCTCCTATTGCTCGCTTTGAAACAGTGAGACCAGTTTTAGCATTAGCTACTCAATTAAAATGGCCTATTTACCAATTTGATGTCAAGTCTGCTTTTTTAAATGGAGAACTAGAAGAAGATGTCTTTGTTAGTCAACCTGAGGGGTTTGTGGTTAGTGGCATGGAAGAAAAAGTGTATAAGTTGAAAAAGGCTCTCTACGGATTGAAGCAGGCACCACGAGCGTTGTATAGCAAGATTGACTCTTACTTTCATGAGGGTGGTTTTGGCTGGAGTAAAAATGAGCCTAGTCTATACTTGAAGAAGCAAGGTAAAAATGACTTCCTTTTAGTGTGCCTTTATGTTGATGATATAATATATATGGGCTCATCTTCCTCTCTTGTAGCTGATTTTAAGGATCGTATGATGAGAAACTTTGAGATGACAAATTTGGGATTATTGCATTACTTTCTAGGGTTAGAAGTTCGGCAAGGTGAAGATGGGATCTTTATTTCACAAAAGAAATATGCTACTGATCTTCTTGGGAGGTTTAACATGTTGAACTGCAAGGTTGCAGCCACTCCAATGAATGTGAATGAGAAATTAAAGCTTGAAGATGGTACTCCAATAGCTAATGCAAGAAGCTTCAGAAGTTTAGTTGGTGGATTAATTTATTTGACTCATACAAGACCAGATATTGCATTTTTTGTTGGTGTGGTTTCAAGGTTCATGAACAACCCTTCAACGCACCATCTTGGAGCAAAAAAAAGAATCTTGCGTTATGTCACAAGAACTAAAAATTTTGGGATATGGTATTCTTATGTACCAGATTTAAAATTGTATGGCTTTATTAACAGTGATTGGGCCGATTCTTTAGATGATCGAAAAAGCACTTCTGGCAATATTTTCACTCTTGGATCTGGAGCAATTTCATAGAACTAAAAAAAGCAAGCCACAACAACATTATCATCATCTGAGGCAGAATATGTAGTGGCAATGTCAGCAGATGTCAAGCAGTTTAGTTGAGGAGATTGCTAGAAGATCTTCAACGAAAGCAAGAAGGAGCAACTGAAATTTTCTGTGATAACAAGGCAGCAGTAGCAATGACCAAAAATCCAACATTTCATGGAAAAACAAAGCATATAGAGATCAAGCACCACTTCATTCGAGACTTGGTTGCAAAAGAAGAAGTGATGCTAAAATTCTGCAGTTCAAAAGAACAAGTAGATGATGTTCTTACCAAATCACTTCCTAGTGGAAAGCATGTCATCTTCAGATCACAACTTGGTGTGATCAACTTTGAATCAAGGGGGAGTGTTGAAAGTTGATATCAAAGTTATAGCTCCACTTTCCTAGTGTCTGTCTAAGTCGTAGTTAGTTTGTTATTATTCATCTCTAGTTAACAGCATGTCAGTTTCATGTCATTGTCCATGTTCCCATTTTATAGCTATGGTTTTTACTAGTCATTTTAGCCAGGATCTGTTTCGTCTCTAGGGTGTTAAAGTTCAATTTTCAACGGCTTACCATCCCTAATCTGATGGGCAAACTGAGGTGCTAAATCATACAACTGAGACCGATATAAGGTGTATGATGTTGTACTGTCCTAGCAACTGGAATCGTTGGTTATTGCTCGCAGTACGATGGTATAATACCACCTTTCACTCTTCAGTATGGGTCACACCTTTTCAAGCGGTCTACGGGTATCCGCCTCCTGTACACATTCTGTATTTAGCGGGGGATTTTTTGGTTTTTGCTGTTGATCAGGTTTTATTGGATAAGGAAGCTATGGCCGATATTTTGCGATTTCACTTGCACCAAAAATTGTCTGCTCTGTTCTATGATCCTTTCTGGATCACCAAGCGGGTCAACTTAGTAGCATATGCACTGGACTTGCCAGTTGATAGTAGGATTCATCCTACGTTTCGTGTGCCGTAGCTGAAGCGTCGTGTATCTGATGAAACGACAGTACCTCCTCCTTCATTATCTTTTGTGTTATGCACTCCCATTGCTAATCTGGATAGACGTCTGGTGAATCGTTACAATAAACCGGCTGTACAAGTCTTAGTTCAATGTTCCTCGTCAAAGGATCATGATGTATTATAGGATTCTCTTTACAATATTCAGTAGCAGTTTCCAGATGTTAACCTTATGAATAAGGTTCTTGAGGGGGAGGGAACTGATATGGACGGAAGTAGATGAACGAAGAAGATGATCTATACGGCGTAGCATTGGCAAGGATGTATACAGGAGACGTCGTCGTTATAAAGGCGAGCTGCGGAATAAAGAGACGAAAGAGATGCGACATAATATTGTATGGTATTAATGATAAGGAGTCATGTAAGAAGTGAAAAATGCATTAACGTGATTGGCTGAGTATTAGCAGTTGTAATATTCGTTAATATAGTTGTTGTGAGAAAGGAAGAGGATAATAACTATATTTATCTGATTTTTTTCTCAATAAAAACACTTCTCATTCTTTTGTTCATTTCTTTTACTTTTTTCTTTATCAAATGCCCTTAAAAATGCCAACTTCGGTAATCAATTAATTACTTGTATTATTCATTTTGTTTGCCTTTGCCAATTTGGTCCTTAGGAGGTAGGGATGTCAATGGTAGGCTCGGCCTGGCCCAGCCCGACCTTAGTCACAGAGGATTGCAGGCTGGGATGGGCCGGCCCGCTACCAAGCTCACCGACGGGCCAAATGATGCCTTTTTGCCTAAAATGGTCGAGCTGCGGGTCGGATCGGGCCGACTGGTGACCTGTGCGAGTAAACCATGGTCCGCCAGTGGCCCGGCTCAGGCGGGCCATGGTCGACCCGCTGCAGGCCCATGGCCTGCCAAACCTGAGTCAAAAACGTGTCGGGTCAGAATTACCATCCCTATTAGGAGGATGATGGGGACGAGGGAAGCGGTATCGTATAAGAACTAATCTTGGTGGCTAACTACCAACTATGACTTCATCCCTTATTCTTGACACCTTTTTTCCTTTTAATGTTCCTACAAGTTATGATTGACAATAGTTTAATAATTAGCTTATTTGTTTAGTTAGAAATTCTCCATTAACTCTATTGCCCTGCCAAACACGTTAGATGTAGGCTATCTCATTTCATTTGTTCACATTAGTCATGTTGTGCAATAAGTTTAATTCCTCTATGTAAGAACTCATAGAAATTTGAAAAAAGATGATTTTTTTTATTTTGATGAATCTAAAAATACTATATAAGGGGATATTTATATTTGAATATATATAAGAATATGATACTGTTATTATTACGCAAATATATAACATATATATATGTTAAGATTCTCCCTAAAATTAAAGTTGGCGTCGAGCTATATTTTTGAAGTTTGAAAATAAGTTTCTCAAATTTTTAAGATGGATGAGTTTGGTGAAAATGTCTTCAATTTGAAATTGTAGTGATGCTAAAATAAGTTAAAAAGTGCTTTAAATAACAATGTTTGGCACAAGATGACAATTGGTCATAATATGTTTATTACGCTTACGGAAGATATCATTATAGGTAATTTGTATAACAATGTCACAAAAGAGAGGAGTTGTAGAAGAAGACTAAACATCCATATCTTGAAGCAACCAACGTAGTTAGAAGAGCTTAGAGATTGTGTTTGCAAGGCTCGATACTCTGCTTCTGTTCTAGATCTAGAGATACCTATTTGTTTCTTACTATGTTATAAAATAAGGAATGTGACAAGAAAGAAATAATAGCTAGTAATAGAGCATCAATCAATCAGACGTCAATTCTATTTGACATCAAATTATGCCCATAAATCTAATGGAGATTAATGACATAAGTAAAGACTATAAAAGTGAGTACCTTTGATATCAAAAGATATGAAGAATAGTTAAGAAGTGAGTAGTACGATGATAGCCCCCTCCTGAAACGACAAGGCGACCTGCCTAACACCCCACAGTGGCCCTTTAGTTGATATCTGACCCAACTAAAAAGTTCCCATTAACCTAAGCCTATTGCCCTTTATATTGAAAAGCTTTAACTCAACCCTTATAAATATAAACTGTGGAGTTTTTAAATCATTTTATTAAAAATTTCGGCAGAATAATGACTACATTTTAACATCTCCAAAATTTTCAAAATCCCTGTCAAAGTTCAAAACACTTCTTTAATCACGCCAACTTCTAAACCGAAAATTTTGGACTTTAAGTCCACTCAAAAGCAACCTTAAACAGTTACATCAAATGATTTTAAAAAGGCTAAAACATGTTCATACATTTAATTAAAAACATTCATATACATGCATTTTTTACACAAATGTACATTCTAAAGCATATTCAAAGATATGCAATAGTTCCCAAAATTATTTACAAGGAAAAAATACCTACACGGCCATACGTGATGAAGTTGACTACTCGCAAGGTGAAGTCTCTACTGCTAAAGCCCCTAAGCATGCACCTGGGAGTTTTTATTTCGAAAACAGAAAGTAGGGTGTGAGGTAAATGAGCTCATTGAGTGTTAAATTTTCTATGCAAACCAAATTTAACAATTTAATCCTTCTTAAAACAATTTCCTTTCATTTTTTATGATACAATACCGATATAAAACATATATGCTTTTTGAAATCAGATTTCTCAAGTTACTTTTAAAGTAAATTATGAAGGCATCAATATTGTCATGAACTTTCTTACATGACATAGCCCACCACTGACTTCTTTTCCATATGTTACCCTTAGGCATAAAGTCACAGAGTTGGTTTAGCATTGTTTACTTTAGTTAAGGAGTTGGTTTTACATTGCTTACCCGCACTAGGTTAACTGCTATACATTGGTAGTTATGAAATTGATTCTGTGTCGCTTACCGACAATTGGTTAACTAGTAGTTACGGAGTAGTTCTACATCGCTTACCTGCACTAGGTTAACTGTTATGCATTAATAGTTATGGAGCTAGTTCTAGATCGCTTATCGATACTAAGTTAACCACTATACGCCAATATAATAACATGTATAAAACCTAACAGTGTACCATAGGCTAAAACTCATTTCCTTTTTATCAACCAATAATAAAATTTCAATGTAACTTCAAATCGTATGAAACTCAACTTTCAAACTTCAATTTATATATTGCTAAAACATAAACTTATAATAGCAATATTCACTTGTAATGTACCATTCATGTAAAATTTATAATCATACAATTCAAAATTACCTGTCATCAATTCTTTTGCAAAGAATTAATTCATATAAAACAATTAAAATGCACTCACTATTTTGCAAAGTTATCACCCAACACACTCACTCATTTTGTGCCTCTGTTTTACCTACACAAATCACATTTCTCTTCGGTGTTTATTTTCAAATTCAAAAATAAGGTATTAAAACTATATACTTAGTTTAATCGAATTCAAGATTAGTATTTAATCGCATAACACATACGCTAATCACATTTTTTCTTTACTTCCATAAGCTAAACTATTGTTCTCCTTTTCATAATCTAACTTCGAAAAATTACTTAAATACCATCTTTTACCCATTCTAACTTATCAATTTCTTCAAAAGACTATCCCACCTAATTAACTTGCCATAACCATAATTAAACTTCAACAACTCACACCAATTATTACGTTTTCTCTTAAGGCCAAATTGTCCTCACCGCTCACACACTCACACACACACATATTCATTTCATTTTCTTTCCAATTTTTCAACACAATTCACCTAAGATCCATGCCAAGCATCATCCAAACACATCATAAACCATTTCAACTTTGTCACTTTCCAAATACACTTTATATACAAAATTTTCCATAATAACATAACATTTCATTTAATAATTCCAATGTCACAAATACACGTAATGACCATCCATAATCACATTCACATAGTCATTAAATCATAACCATGCTTTTCTATCAAAAAAGCCTTAAAGGCTAAACTTAACATATTTTACATCAAACTTTTCCAATTCAAATCCAATTCAATTCTTTTTCATTTATTTATTGTATTAGCATCAAAACCATGCTATGAACATCATGAAACATATGAATAAAATTTTTGGATCAAATCACACTAGAATCTCTGGTGATGGCCGATCCTCTCATTATTGATTTCTTGGTTTACTTTCTTGTTTTCAACACTTAAATGCTTCTAAGCTTATTATTTACTCCATCGCAAGTCAAAAGTTACTATTCATCTTAAACACATCCATCACACACAAAAACCCAAAAAAATTAGAAATTTTTGCTAAGAAAACTTACCCTTTTTCCTCCAATCTTTTGGGTAATTGGTAAGCACTTAGTCTTGATCAAGATCTCTTTAAATCATGCTCCAGTTCTATTAAAAAATGGTTGCAGTCTTCTTCTTTTTTTTCTTTTTGTCCGAAATAATCGTCACTAAAGATTGATACTTAAATTAACATAAAAAGTACGTAATCACATATTTCTAAATTACAAACTAATAATTACCTCATGTTGAACAACATTACTTTTAAGAGACTTGAATGAAGATTATTCCTGAATTCCTAATCCATTAGTATCATCTCATCCTTCTCATCTTTATTAATTGGTTCAACAAATTGAGAAGTCTTGATGATTAATTTTAATGGTTAAGTTCTCCATATCTTACAATAATAACTTCAAGATTTTATTAGAGGCAAGAAGTTTAGATTCATCAAGATAAATGCATAAACTCCTTAATAATCCTACAATCTCTAACACATGCCATACTTTTATAAATCAAAGTAATCAACGTGTTTTAATAACCCAAACAAGCTTGGTTCCTTGTTTGTTAGATTCCTTCTTCTTTTCAACCTACATTTTCAAGAGTTTATTTACCATCCTTTCTTTGATAAAGTAAAATCTATCAAAATGCTCAAACTTACCACAAAAATGACATGTCATGTTATATAAATGATGGTGATGCATAAATTTCCTATGATCAATCATATGATACATACTATAAATGTAAGCTTAATGTATATTTCTTTAAGGTCTAAAAGGGTGTAAGTGGGTTTTATGATATTATTAAAGTTATGCCTATTCTTCTCTTAATAGTATTAAACTCTATGTCTAGGTTATGTGTTCTAGACGAAAGCATGATGTTTGCTCTTAGGATAAGCCTTATTGAATATGTCATGTGCATTTTTAGGTTTAGATGTGGGTGATCTCTACGCTCATTTGTCTTAATAGTTCTTCACTATGTAAATGTTTCATTTGATAAAAGTAGTTTTAGTATTAGAAACACTTTCTCATTTATATCCAATTCCATACCTATCATTGGAATTCTTTTAAGCTCCTAGCATGTTCTTTAGTTTTCACTCCCTTTAGTAAAATTAGAGAATGAGTCTTTAAGGGAATCAGTCTATTTTTTTAGTGTTTCATTCTCATACTTTAAAACATTTAAGTCATGATTGTCTTTAATAATCACATCTTTGGATGCTTTAATACTATGCAATTTACTTTTTATCTTTTTATTCTCATTCATGCATCCATCCAACTATTTTTGAACTGCCATAAGTTTTAAAGATAATTTCTTTTTTTCTTTCTCATAATTTTTAAGCTTTTAACTAATTAATCATATGTCATATCATCATCACTATCATTACAAGAATTAAGTTTGGATGTTACCTCATCATCATCTACAGTGGTAAAACATATATGGGCTCTCTCTTCTTCTAAATGTTAGCCTTCAATTTCAATTATGTCATTCCAATTTGATGCTTTAAGTGCTTTCTTCTTTTCCTTCTTCTTTTTATATTTTTGCTAACACTTGTCATTATCTTTGTGTTAATGACATTATGAATTTATATGACCAGGTTTTCTACATTCAAAGAAAAAAATGTTGAGGATTTATGTTTTAAATCAATTTCACCTTCCTTAAAGTATTTTTTTAGAGAATTTCTTCTTTAAAAACTTCTTGAATTTTCTAGTGATTAAGCCAATGTCTTCTTCTTCACTATCACTATTTAATGTCTCTTCCTTTTCATTTGATTCTTCTCTTGAGGCTTTAAATGATTTTTTTCAAAAGTGTCATCTCTTTTTGTGTCTCCTGGAGCCTTATTTCGTATGTGAGTAGAAATCTAATAAGTTCCTATACTGATAGCCTCGTTAGATTCTTGTCTTCTTGTATAGCTATCACTTTAGCTTCTTACATCTTTGAAAGTGACCTAAGTAGCTTTCTTACCATTTAAACATTAGTATAGGTCTTCCCAAGACCTTTGAGAGCATTAATAATATCAATAAATCTAGTATATACGCTAGAAATGCTTTCATCAAGCTTCATTTAAAACAGTTCATATGAAAGTGCTAACACGCTTACTTTGCTCTCCTTAACATGATTTGTGCCCATATGAATAATTTCTAATATATGTCAAATATCATAAGTCATTTCACACATAAATACCTAATTAAATTCATTTCTTCCTAAAGCACAAAATAAGATATGTATGAACCTACAATTCAAGGATACTAACCTTTTATATTGAGGTTCCCATTCTTCCTTTAACTTGCGTACCTTTTGTTATCGACAATTTTGTAGGAATAAAGAGACCATGTGACACTATTTCCATATGTCAATTTGATCCATTGAGAATAATCTCATCCTGGTTTTCGAATAAATGTAATCATTACCATCAAAAAAAAGTTTTGTACTAATGTTTTGTCCTTATTGATTGAATGATGATGATGATGATTCTCCTACATATATCATTATGGTCTTTGCTACAGGATTACCCAAAAGGAAGGGGGTGAATTAAGTGTTTATAAAATTTTAATAATTTTTTAACCAAAGTATTCAATTAACAGTAATCAATATAAATAAGAACGAGTCAATTAATCAAGGTAATAGATTAACTAATTAAATAATGATTTAAACCGGATAGGGAAGCGAGAATGCAAATTGATTTATAATGGTTTAGCAAACAACCATTGCGTATGTTACTTCCAAGGCTCTTCTTAGAATTCCACTATAATTCTTCTCTCAAGACAAATAATAACTTTTATATATTTTTTCTTGATAAAGTAGAACCCTTCTTACAATATTTCTATAAAGTGAAGAGAAACCTCAATACCACTTAAGTCACTCCTAAGTACAATATTTAACACCCCAATAAAGTATTATAACTCAAAAATATCTCACTTATTCACTTGATCACTCCAAAATTGTTGACTCACATAAATATGACACATTGATGTTAAAATGATTGAAAAAACCCTTTAAAATGTTCTATACACATCCAAAACCTTCTTGATTTTAAAAAAAATAAAAAAAAACACTTATTTTATAGTATTTTGTGACCTAAAATAACCATTAAGGCTAAAAATACAGCAATTACAATGGCTATATTTATGGTACTAGTTAATTGATGTAGTATACTGGTATACCAGTATGCATTTACAGCATTAGATTAACTAGTTGTTAGAATAATGATGGATCAGTGACCTATAATGATCTACTAATATGCCAGACTATTCAATCAATACATCAAACAATATTACAACAAACTCTCAATACTTCCAATTTAACAACTCTAACCTACACTGTTGACTACTAACCTATATATGTAGGCCAAACACATCAAAAGCATGATTTTAACACCTTCAAATATGATTAAAACACTTCCAAAAATGTTCCTTAAAAATTATTTGAAGGAATAAGAAGCTTTTTAATAACAATTAAAACCTTCAACGCCTTTTGATAAATGTAAAGACTCATGTAAGGAAGTACGATAAAATGATCATGCATAGTGAGTCTTTTAGATCATCAAATTAACAAAGTGAGCCTACAAATAATGCAAAATGTGAAATGACTTTAATAAACCTTGATATTCTTTTATTCTTATTTTGATCTTCATTTTGTCAGTTGTAAATTTAAATTTCTCTTGTTCAATTTCATACACTAGCTTCTTGATGTTACGACTTCATTTGGTTTTAATATTTCTTTTCATCAAAATAATAAATACACCAGTAGTGATTATATTTTATTACTTCAAAACACTGATTAATTAGAATGAGTCAAATTATAGGGTATTGAGGAACCAAAATCACTTTTAATAAAAGTTAAAGTATGATTTTTGGAAAGCTAGCATAACTGTTAGAAATTAAATATGCAAGTCAAAAGAAAGAAAGTTGACTAAGATGAAAATGTCAGATATTAGACATAACAGTACTAACAAATTGATGAAAGAGGTAGGGAGGTAAGTTCAAATAATCATCTAATCTTACATTGTACCCTGAAGATCTTGCATATTTATAATTCCTATATAGTATAAACATTACTTTAAAAAGATAACTTAATATCAAGTTTATATAATTGTCCAATGGAGATAAGATATAAAAAGAGTTTGGGAATAAGAAAAGTATCAGGCAAAGTTAACTTGGGACTTGTTTGGTTCTATTTTTTTGTTTTTTGTTTTTTTCAAATCCAGTAAAAAAATCTGTTTGTTTGAGCTTTTAGTTTTGGCTTCTTCTAGTTTTCAAAACTTATGAAAACCATAAAAGAGATTTTGTTTTTTTTTTCATAATTTGACTTAGTCATTATGAATAATTTACTTTTAATTAATATTTGCAATAAAATAAAATATTATAAATAAATATAAATATCTTGAAATATATATATATATATATATGTATTTCAAATAAAATATATTTAAAATAAATATTGATTTTTAAGTTTTTTATTTTAATAAAATGAAAAATTATCATTTATAATTTTTAACAAATATTATATAAGAGATTAAAATAAATTTATTTAGTTAAAATGATTGATCTTTAAGTTTTATCTAATATATAATTATTATCAGTGATAAAAATATAACTACATTAACAATTAACATAAAGTAAAAATAGAAAATGAAAAGTGAAAAACCACTACAGGAAAACAAAAGTAGAACCAAACAACCACTTTGGTGTTTGAATAGTTCCTACACTTTGAACATACATATATAGTAGGGTTATCAACTATATAAACAATATATGGAATAGAGGAAGGTTTTAAGGAATCAAATATTGAAGAGTTAGAGACCATATGGTTATAATAAGTATAATCAAAATAACATTAAAATTAAGTACCCAGTATGATAGAAAAAGTAAGAGAAAAATATAGTATTAGAATACGTTTAAAGGTGCTATAAACTGCCTGAAGATCTTTCAAGGAGAATTCAGGAGATGTATATATGTGTTATCCATTGTACCCTTTGTTGCAACAATAACAACATTAAACTAAGAGGATTTAGAAGGATTACCTTGTTTAGGTTGTTTCAAAAGTGGTGAACATTATTTTTATATTAATTATAATATATGTTCTAATTAGTTATGTTCTAAGAGATAGAAGTTTGATAAAAGGAGGGTTTGAGTGGTAAGAGCAACACTAGTAAATGGAATAGATTTCTCTATTTGAGGGGTGTTTATTTGGGTTTCTCTTATAATTAATTCTTTGATTATTGTATCAAGTTTTGATAGAGATTCTCAATGAAGAAGAGAACTACGGATGGACCTAGACTCATTTTTAAAAGTCATCAATAGTTTTTTTCAATTGTGAAGATTGACATAGATAGTGTTAGCTTAAGCATTAGTGTAAGTAGGTTTGATTGCCAAATAATCTCAAAGCTCTTGTAATTTGAAAACTTAATTATAGATATTTTAGTCAGGATGTTGCTACATATGTTGAAGCCTTCTATAAATCCAAATTCAATTCACATAATCAAATACAAAATGTCTTATACCTCTTTTGGCTGTATTTAACTATCAAAAATTAAGTTTAATAACTTTGCCATATGTATTAACAATGTTAAAATTTGATGATTCACACCATCCTGAGATGTTAGACATTTTAAAAATATATTTTCTAATATATTTGGCCTTTAAGTAGGTATATGTTGGACCCCAAAACTTTTCTTGGAAGTTAGAACTATTATATGTGAAGTGTTGGAAGTGGTAAGCTTGAAAATGTAGTTGGAACATATTCATTGAGTATGCTTTGGTGTTTTAGCCATAACTTTTTCTCTAGCTATCCAAATGAGGTGATTCTTAATTTAGATTAAACTAGAGAATAGGCTACAAACTATCTTATGAAATTGAGTTCTAAGTCAATCCCTAAGAATTTTTTTGGATGGAAGTTGAGCACAGAATATTGTTTCAGTATAAGAATAGTTCAGAAGTGTTAGGATATAACTTTCAAATTTCTGAACCAAATTGAATGATTTTGGTGTCATTAGAAAATTAAGACAGTGAGGAACATTTTTCTAGAAGGAATTGTTATCTAATTCCTTCAATATCAGAAAAAGGTCTTGATTTTTTGAAGAAGTTAGGCAATGACTTAAATAAATTTTGAGGTCTTGATAGATTAATTATTCTATTTTTTTATGAAATTAATTATTATGTTAAGGTGAGTAAGATTTTATGACATAGGTTAATTGAATTACAGTGTTAAGGTAGTAAGATTGCATGAAGGGAATTTTAGGGAGATCACTTAAGGATAAAAGATGCAAGGCATATAAGGAAGGGTAGAAGGGGTCTTTGTCCACTCATTAAGGGCAAAATTGGAAAAGGAAAACTGTGTCTTGCTTTTAAGAAGAACAAAAACGATATTGAGGGAGTGAAAGGAGAGAAAAACAAAAGAAACAAAGAGAAATGAGAGAGAGAGTCGGCAATTGGAGAGAAAAGAAGAAGAAGAAGCTAGGGTTTCATCATTTCCTAGTTTTTGAGAGAGATTTTGGTGTTGTTCAAGAAGAGAAAAAAAGAAAGAGGAAGAGAAAAGCTCTCTTTTGAGCCAAACGTCTCTTTAATTGGTGAAGATTCAAGGTAAGTTCATGTTAAATCTTTTGGATGAGTTTTGGTTCAAAGAGCATAGGAAATGTATGGGTTTAAGAACTCTAAGATCAATTTTAGTGAATATGTCTTATGGGTTTCTCAATTGGAATGCCTACTTGATTTGGGTATTTTTTTCAATGTTGAAGAAAATTAAGAGAGGCAAGAGGAGCAAGAGTAGAGGTTTTTTGAGCAAGGTTTTCAAGC
>JANZXR010000170.1:29302766-29314589 GCA_027575705.1 Erythroxylum echinodendron | reverse complement strand
TAATGATCATTGATAAGAGTATTCAAAAAAATTTATACCGACTTTTGTTTAGTGAAGTGATGTGACACGCCACCCTCGCGGGGCACGAATTCGGATATCACTGTCGATATCGGGTTCGGGTCCGGCGGGAGTGGGGTGTTACATATTACCTCCCATGTTTACCACAAGATAATAAAAGCACCCAAAACTGAGAGCTCTGATACCAATTTGATGGTGGAAATGCTGATAGATGCGGTGGAAGTGACTCACTAATTAGTCGATATAATAACAATGTGTTATGCACGACCCCAGATATAAATTAATTCTCCCTACTTGGGTAAACCTTTAGGAAATAATTAGGAAACGAAATAATCTAATGTAGCACTCGATAAAATTAACACCACAATTTACGTGAAAAACCTCCTCGATGTGAGGAGTAAAAATCACGGGACCGAAGTCTAGGAAAAATCTCCATTATTAATAAATAATGGGTACAACAACAAGTTCTATCTAGTATCCCTTTAGAATAATAACATCAAGAATACTACAATTCTCAACAATACCATCAACAATAAGAACAAAAGAAATCAACAAGAGAGTTTGCGAAATCACCCGAAATTACACTCTCCAAAATAGCCCTAGCAGATCACCTAAAAGGTCTCCAAACAACAAACCCACTGTTGGATTTCAAAATCAATGTGTCCTCTACTAGCTATCAAAGTTCCAGCCCAATTGAACCACATTTCACCATCCGATCGTGAGCTTGATCAAAATTGCTTAATGTTGGAATTTCTAGATCCTAAAAGTCAATCCCAACTTTGACCACAAATCGCTGGAAAATCAGAACTCCGATCATGATTCTAATCGTTGGATATGAACTACTATTAGTGTAGAGTAAGCTTTCAAGGTCTAAGCTTGATCGGACCACAAACAACCATCTGATCGAGGACTTAATCAAGAATATTTAAAACTCTCTCGCACTTACTAATATTTTCTCTCTTCTTCTCTTGTTTTCTATTCATTATATGATGCAATCCTCTCCTCTCTCTTTATACAGTAAAAGAAGGAAGAAACCAAATTAAATTCAAACACAAACCATTTTTTGTTTCAATTATGAAGGCTGCTTTTTAGAATTATGAAGGCTGCAAATGTCAAATATGTAATTAACAAATATTTCATTATTATCCATCTCGCTTCTCTAGGTTACAAACTTCTTACCATCTAATATAAATATCTTATCAATCTCTAAATTCTACTTGAAGATGACAGACCATCACTTAAGGTAAGGTAAAGCAAAGCAGATGAATCATTACAATATTTTTAATTAGTTTTCTTCCTACTATTTGGGATCAATGTATGAACTACAACATTTGGCTATGTCTATCTAACTTCCTTTATATGCATACCTTTCTACTTCTTCTCTTGCCAAACCAGAGGTTGTCCACATATAGTGCATAACACAAGCTTTTGTTACGAATCCAGGATCAAACGTGAAAGGAAACAAATGAAGAAAACAAAAAAAGTTCCTGATTTTGTGTCTATGACTTTCAACGAGCTTTTCTCTTTGACCTTTACAAAGGTTGATCAACGAAACGTCGTTAACTCCTTTCTACTGATTTCTTAATCTGTGGATCTCTTGATGGGTCAGAGTATCTGTACATTTAAGATTTAGTTAAATAGCTACAGGAGACCTTAATCTTATATATATAGCATTCACATTGAACTTCCCCATTACAGGCTCAATACAAACCCAATCCATACTTATTAGAGTCTATTTTGCTTATTAGACTTCAACCCATTAATTTTGATCCTGTATTGGACTACTTTATTATCTTTATCAGGATCAAATTTGATTCGCTTAATTATAAATTTATTAAACCATTAAAATTGTAATTAATTGTTGTTCATCCTTAAGGAAAATTTCTAGCAGTCAGAATATCCGTATGATCATGATTTGCTTAAGCAGCTGCATGTGACCTTAACCTTATATATATAGAATCCATATCGAACTTTCTCATCAAAAGCCCAATATAGATCCGGTTTACAATGAATAGGGTCCATTTTTTTCGTTGGACTTTAGCCCATTAATTCAGATCTTTTATTGGATTATTTTATTATCTTTATCTGAATCAAATTTGATTCTCTTAACTGTAAATTTATTAAAACTATTAAAATTGTAATTAATTGTTACCCAAAAGTTAGCATTTGGGCCTGAGCTCTGGCCCACCCTAGCCTGACCTAAGGTCGTTTTGTGTTTTTATTTTACTTTTTATACAATTACAACAAATAAGACTAAATATAGCTAATGGTCTTATTTGTTGTAGTGGTATTAAAGAAACAACTAGGTTCAATTAATTTAGTGTGCCTACATCCTAAGGAATAAAAATGACTATTTTGCTATATTAATAACTTACCTACTGAAGATTACATAGTCCTCTCTTATATAACTAGGTTTATAACTAACATGTATATTAATATATAAAATCTACCTAATACAGGTTAACACATCTTGCATCATATCAAACTTAACTTAAAGATTAATTTAATAAATCATAAAATCCTTCTAGAGTTTAAAATCCACCTAAAAAGTGCATTTTCAAATAAGATAACCTATCATGAACACAACCTGAAGTGCGGCTATATTCCAAGCCATATTTCTTACTGTTTCTTTCTATAGTAGAAAATACGCACAAGCATATATGTATTTTAAGATGTCTAATTTACTATTTCTCCATATATATAGATACTGACTCCATCACATATGTATCCTAAGTTGTTTCTTTCTTTTGAAAATTGTTTACAACACAAACACACTTGTGTTCTAGTGTGTATCTATATTTCAAACAAGAACATGCCTTGACACATAATCATTTTCATCTAAAAATGTTCAAGAAACAATCATGTTCTTTTATAAATACGACAAGAATGCACACTCATATATGAGTTACACACAATAATCTCTTATGAGTGTGCATTCTTGTCGTATTTATAAAAGAACATGATTATATGAGTTACACACAATAATCTCTACCTTAATGAATATATTGTTTTTAGTTAACACTCCTAGAAACACTTTGAGGCTTGCATGTCTGTGTATATAAGTCATCACAACAATATTCACCTTAGAGAATAACTGTGTTCGACCAACATACTCCAAGAAACGTATCCAAGATTACAAAAGTTCATATTCATAATCTATACACTTTAATCTCTATCTTAGCAAATTTATCGTACATAGGTTGGTTTATAATTATGTCTACTACTTTGATACATTAATCAAGTCTAAATAATACTTGAACTTTTCATGATGACTGTCTTTGTCAATATGATAGTTGCATTCTTTAAACTGTGAACCTTTTCTAACAAGATTTAACAGATAAATTCAATTTCATGATTTTACAAAACTTCACATCCTTCAGTATAGCTCTCATCCACTGATCTTTCTCCTAATTGATAAGAGTCCCCTAAAATATAATTGGATCCCCATTACTAACAGCTAGTGCATACGAGATTGAGTCTTCCCAACTAAATCTACCTGGCAGAATGATGGTATATATTACTTTATAATTAGCTATATTATATTGATACTATTTCCTAACATTGTTCTACCTCTTAAACTAGAATTTTCAATCCCTTTAACTTTTGTTCCAGTTTTTTCTAATGTCACTTATGCCACCTTTAAACCAATATTGCTTTATATTGAACTTAACACGTTATTTCCAAAAAATTTTCCTAACATATATTACTCCTAAACTGTATTCTTGAAAGTTATAAGTTTTATCAAACAGAAAAATCTTGGTAAAGTCTAATTTCTAGGATTTGACTCCCTTTAATGAGCTCTTCTTATAAAGTTCCTTTAAAATTTTGGATTTGATTACAAGGAGACTTTCGCTTTAGTTGCCAAAATAACCACTGTTAAAGTGTTTATATCCATTACTATTGATAATGGATGGTATTTACCTTAAATGGATGTAAAGAATGCATTTCTATATAGCGATCTTGAAGAAGAAGTATTTATAAAGATTCCTCCTAGACATTCTCAATGTGGTAATTCTATCCTGGTGTGTAAACTTCACAAGTCTATTTATTGATTAAAGTAAGTCCCTGTGTATGGCATGCGAATCTAAATTTTGCTTTTGAAGCTCTTGGTTTCTCAAAAAGCTTGGATAATCCCTCTTTATATGTTCAACTAGGAAAAGTTGACAAATTGATGGTACTTATCTATGTTAATGATCTCATTATTACTAGAAATAATACCAATTCTATTGCTCAATTGAAGAAAAATCTTCAGCAAAACTTTCCAATTAAGGACCTTAATCCCTCAAAATACTTTTTTGGCATTAAAATGGAGACTTCTCGTAAGGAATTCTTCCTTAATTAGTGTCAATACATCCTAGATTTTCTTCAAGATGTTGATATGCTCATCTTTAAACCCACACCTACACCTCTTGACAGCAAACAAAAACCTGATTTAGCCGGGGAAGTCTTTGAAGTCTTTGAATCACCAAGTCATTTTCAGAAGATTGTGGGAACATTTATATACCTGACTATCACCTAGCCTAATATTTTCTTCATAGTAAATCTTGTTATTAAACATATGTATGCACCAACTAACCATCTTTTATATATGGTGAAACACATTTTACAATACTTTAAGGGGATGATAGGACGTGGAATAGTTATGACAAAAAATGGGTATATGATGGGTTATAATGACTCAGATCAGGCTGAAGACACTCTTAACTATCGATCTACTATAGGATATTGTATGCTTGTTTTTAGTAACCTTATTTAAAGGAGTAAAAAACAAAATACGATGGCTTGGTCTAGTGCTAAAATAGAGTCATATGATAGCCTTAGCAGCTTGTGAGATAGTAAAGCTTAAGAATCTTCTTAATGATGTAAAGTGCCCTTATAATAATCTTAAGATGTTTTTTTGTAATAACCAAGCTGCCATGATTATTGCAACCAATCCTATGTTTTGTGGAAGGATAAAACACATTGAAGTAGATTGTCACTTTGTTATTAGCAAGTTTTTTCTAAACTTATTAGTGCTTATCATGTGAGAATCAATGACCAACTTGTCGATGTGTTAACCAAAGTTCTATCAATGACTTAATTTTATTAACTTTTGAGCAATATTGGATCGATAAATCCCTAGATCTAGCTTTAAGGGAAAGCATTGGAAGATATTTCCTATAATTACTAGCTAATTATTAGATGTGATAAATTTTCTATAACCATAAAATTAGGAGCTGATTATTGTATAGAATATATTTACGCCAAAGTTATGTATTTCACCATAGATAGATTATGCTATACGTATACATGTACCAAAGTTTTCATTTCTTATTTCACTAAAAGTCTTTATTTTTTGTCAGGTGATCAAATAGATCAGGTTCTTCCTCAAATTTAGTACATGCCTGAAACCACTTGATTTCCTAACAACACCTTCAAATATCTTAATACTAACTTATCATATTATGAAGATTTTGTAAGCTTTTCATCCTCTAACTAAACAGTACCAAAGTTGTTTGATATTTATTAAAAAAACCCAATCTTTGTGTGAGGTAAACATCCCATTTCTATTAACCATGAGTTTTGAAGTTAACTGGTTGAAACGTAAAACATGACTTTGCCATTACAATTCAAGTGTCTACTCTGCATTACATTAGTAGTCCTTGACGAGTCATTAATTTCCTTTTGCCACTCTGCTCCTTCTTATTTGGACAATATCTCCCGATATGTCCATTTTGCTTGCATTTGTAGCATTGTACCATCTTTCTATCCTTGGATTTAAATCCTTATTATGCTTCCCCCATGGTTCTAGTTTTCTATCATATAAAGTCATTCATCCTGAGAAATTTGACCAATATTTTTGTCTCTGGTGCGAACCAAAAGTACAATAGTTATGTCTCCTATACCAACTCTCTTTATCCAATGTGAGCAAGCATGACCACCAGATCTTCATAGGCATAAGGTAAAGAATCAAGCATAATCAATTCTTTATTCTCATTAGTAATAGTTAAGTTAAAGAATCAAGCATAATCACAAGGTAATTTATTTTTACTATTTAGGATGAAATGAAATGAAATATGATCCCCCCCCCCCTTCTATCTTATTTAATTTTATTCTATTATAAACCCTCTTCCTATACGATAGAATAATATTACATTCTATTTTAGTTTACTAATAACCACCTAACCAAACATTGCCTTTTAAGTTGTGCCCAACTTTAAAAAATGTTTTGTCTACATCAATATGCTCCTATTCTAACCCACGTCTCACCTTTGCATTGCACTGAACAACACGCCTCAACATATGAGTGTGTTCACATAAAGAGTTCCAAAAAACACTCATATTCTTGCACAATAATCGCTACTTGACGACTGTATTGCATTCAAGTAATACATTCTAAAAAAGTCCCCAATATTGTACATAAGCCATACGCAATAATATTCAAAAGTGCAACCAAAATATTCTAAAAATTTCCTCTAAAATTGCATGTTTGTGGCTGGAAATGTTTGTTTAATGAGTTATTAATTAATAAAAGGTTGGATCAAGAACTCTTAAAATTTGAAAAGAAATTAAAAACAATGAATACTGTATGATAATCATATCATGCGAGACATCTAAACCTTTTCTGTCTCCTAGCCTCAGTTACTGTAAACTTTTCAACATTTTGTCTTTCATTTATCTGTTTTGTCCCTCGGCCCAAATGTTAGAAGTTAAACTTGGCATTTCTGGAAGCCACTGAAACACTTTCAAGAATCAGCTTAATTTATCAACAACAACCATTCGGTGTTAGCTGTCCATTAATTACCTACGAAGACTAAGAATAGTTAGTTGTTGTTAAGTCAAATTTATCAGCCTTTCTTTGTTGTCCATTAGCTATAACCGTGTCATATTTTTCCTATAAAAGGCTTATGTATGTATTGGTGAGAACAAATAAGAAACGTGAGAAACACTTGTAAGAAAAGTGGAAAAAAATTAGAGAAAGCTCCGATGAGCTTAATTAACTTTAGTGAGAGTTTTGTAAGTTATAGTGTTAATTTGAGTATGTAATTTGGCTTCTAACAAAACCAAAATTTTGAGTATATTATTTGTTCTTTCAACAAAAAATATTTTGTGAGATTAAATTTTTGTTCTTTGAGTGATTATATTTTCTCCCCATAGCATCTAAATTTCAACTAGGCAATTTTATTTTAATTGCCAACATCTAGTATCAGAGCTTGTTGTATCAAAATGGCAACAAGTTCAAGCACAGGAGCAAGTCAAATTCAAAAGTACAAACAACTATCTTCAAGTTTGATGGCTGATCAAATTTTTCCACGTGGAAACTCCTGATGGCATTGTGTTTAAAAACCAACGGTTATAGTGAAATCATCAAAGATGGTTTTGTTGAACCAACTAAAGGAGATAAAGGGAAAGCTAATATGCAAGAAGTAGATAAAAATCGTCTACTTAATGAAAAAGCTTTATTTTTTATTTGTCAATTTGTGGGGTTGTCTATTCTTGAGAAATTTTTCATGGTAAAACAACAAAGGAGGCATGGGAAATTCGGCTCAAAACATATGAAGGTGCGGACCCAGTTAAACGAACGAGGTTACAAAGCTTAACACGTTAGTTCGAGTTGATGGAGCAAGGAAAAGATGAAAGCCTTCGTGATTATTTCTCACGAATGGACAAGCTCGTCAATGATATGAAAAATAACGATGACAAAATAAGGAGAAAGAAATCATAGAGAAAATTATGCGTACACTGTCAACTCGTTTTGATTATATGGTAGCAGCTATTGAAGAAGCAAAAGATCTCAACACAATGACTCTAAACGATTTGCCAGCATCTTTAAAGTCACGTGAGATGTGGATGAACAAAAGGTCAAGTGGGACAATTGAGCAATCATTAAAAGCTCAAACAAATGTGAGAAACGTGGGACTTTTGCAAAGAAGGGCGAACCACCATGAAAAAGGTCAGAATTTCAAAAGAAGAGGGAGGAATACTCAACCTGAATCAAACTAAGGCACACGAGGTAATGGCTCATTTCACAATAAATCTAATATTCAATGTCACAAATGTCAAAAGTACGGACATTTTCAATCTAAATGCAAATCTTATATTCAGTGCCATAACTATAATAAGTATGGTCACTATAGTCGAGAATGTCATGCTAAAGCATTGAATAATAGAGAAAGCCAGGCTTGATTTACAGAAAATGAAAAAGGTATGAAGATGGTGCTTACACAAGTAATGCAGTAGCTAACAAAAATGACAACTAGTGGTTGTTTGATACAGGGTGTAGTAATCATCTAAGCAGAAAAAAAAAGAACTATTTTCTGACTTAGATGAAAGTTACCACACTTCATTCAAGCTTGGTGACAATTCAAAACTTGAAATCTTGGGGAAAGGAAAGATTTCCATCAAATTAAAGGATGGATCTTTGAATTATATTTATGATGTATTCTACACACTTGGTACATGTCAGAATCTCTTAAGTGTGGGACAGCTTACAGACAAAGGCTATAAACTAAAATTCAACAAGAAAGGTTGCACCATAAATGATTCTGAGATGGGCCTAATAGCAAAGATAAACATGTCAAGGAATCTTCTATTTCCACAAACATCAAGTATGATGCTGATTTATCTTACAAAGCTGCAGTTGTTGATGATAATTGGCTTCGGCACATGTGGTTTAGACATTTCAACTTTGAAAACATCAAATTTCTTGTAAGTAAAAAATGGGTTACTGGCTTGCCTGTTATCCAAACTCCTGATCAACTATACGAAGCTTGTGTAGTAGGGAAAAAGCATCAAGATCCTTTTCCCAAAGGACGTGTCTAGAGAGCTATAAAACCACTTGAGCTAGTGCACTCTGATTTATGCTATGTGGAAGTTCAATCTAATGGAGGTAATAAATTTTTTATTAATTTGATTGATGATTTTAGTAGGAAGACGTGGGTGTATTTTCCTAAAAAATAAATCTGATGCTTGTGATACGCTCAAAAGTTTTATGGCATATGTTAAAAGGCAGAGTGGTTATACTCTGAAAACCATAAGAACTGATAAGGGAACAGAGTATATTGTTTATGATGATTGAGTGAATATGGTGTCAAGCATCAGATGACTGCCAAATACAGTCCTTAACAAAACAGTGGTAGAAAGAAAGAACAGAACAATCATGGATATGGTGAGAAGCATGTTGCATTGCAAGAAATTACCCAAGAGTTTTTTAGCAGAAGCAATTGCCTGTTCTGTTTACATCTTGAATAGATGTCCTATCAAAAGTGTTTGTGATAAAACTCCAGAAGAAGCTTTGAATGGGAAAAAGCCAAATCTCAGTCACTTGAAAGTCTTTGGTTGTATTGCTTATGCACATGTTCCTGATCAACTGAGGAAGAAGCTCGATGACAATGCAGAAAAATGCATCTTTGTAGGTTACAGTGAAGAAAAAAAAGCCTACAAGTTGTATAATCCAGAAACCCAAAAGGTAATCATCAGTTGAGATGTTATTCTTGAAGAAGATGGAGCTTGGGACTGGTCAGAAAAAGAAGAGTTGTTGCCTATACCGGTAACTATAAATGAAGAACTTGATGATAAAAGTAATGAACCATTGGATGAATCAACATCAGATTTACCACCTCATAGATATCCTCAAAGGGAGTGAAATCCACCTCTTCACTTGCAAGATTATGAAGTTGGCAGAGATGATGATCTGGAGGATAGAGAGAAAGAAGTTACCTACTATGCCTTATTTACAAATTGTGATCCAGTGACATATGAGGAAGCAGCCGATGATGATTGCTAGATTAAAGCAATGAACGAAGAAATTCATGCAATTGAGAAGAATGATACATGGGAGTTAACAACACTTCCAGAGGGAAAAAAAGCCAGTCGGTGCAAAGTGGGTGTACAAAACAAAGTACAATCCAAATGGAGAGATAGATTGTTTCAAAGCACGATTAGTGGCATAAGGGTACAAAACCTGGGATTGATTACTTTGAAATATTTACTCTAGTTTCTAGATTTGACATGGTACGTATGATTCTTTCCCTTAGTGCCCAAAATAAATGGAAGATTTTTCAAATGGATGTTAAGTCTGCTTTCTTGAATGGTGTACCTGAAAAAGAAGTTTATATAGAGCAACCACTAAGTTATCAACAACAAAGAAAGGAAGACAAGGTCTACAATTTGAAGAAAGCACTATATAAATTGAAACAAGCTAGTACACACGTGTTGACACATACTTCATCAACAATGGATTTCACAGAAGTCCCTATGAGCATGCTTTATATGTCAAAATAAACAAGGCTGGAGATATCATTGTTGTTTATCTATACGTGGATGATTTAATCTTCACTAGTAATAATTCAAAGTTACTAACTGAATTCAGAGAGCGCATGACTGCACAATTTGAAATGACAGATATGGGCCTAATGTCTTATTTTCCAAGCATTGAAATGAAGCAAACAAATTAAGGGATATTTATCTCTCAGAAGAAATATGCAACAGATGCTTTGAAGAAATTCAAGATGGAGGCTTGCAAACCAATGCTGACACCGGTTGAAGAAAGGTTGAAGCTTGGAAAAGAAAGTGGTGGTGATGTTGTCAATTCAACAAATTTCAGAATGTTAGTGGCAAGTCTCAAGTACTTGACAGCAACAAGAATGGACATAGTTTATGGAGTTGGACTCATAAGCAGGTTCATGGAATCACCAAGACAATCCTATTGGCAAGCTGTAAAGAGAATCTTGAGGGTATGTCAAAGGTACAATTGGTGAAGGTATCTTTTATTCAAGTTCCAACAAACCAGAGTTGATTGGATGCACAGAAAGTGATTGGGCAGGTGAAATTGAAACTCGAAAAAGCACTTCGAGTTATGCTTTTCATGTAGGTACAGGTGTATTTTCTTATTCCTCTAAGAAACAACAAGTGGTTGCTCTGTTCATAACAGAGGCGGAGTACATTGTAACAATAAATTGTGCTACTCAAACAGTTTGGTTGTGGAAAATATTGAGTGCATTGCAACATCAACAAGATGGTCAAACAAAGATATTTTGTGACAACAAACCAACAATTGCTTTGACAAAGAATCCAGTCTTTCATGGGCGCAGCAAACACATTGATCTCAAGCATCACTACATTCGTGACTTGATCAGAGACAAAGAAATTGTAGTGGAGTATTGCACTTCTAAAAATCAAATAGCAGATATTTTCAGAAAGCCGCTCAAAGCAAATTTGTTTTTGAAGTTGAAAAATATGCTCGGAATGACGAAGCCAAGTTTAAGGGAGGATGTTAGAAGTTAAACTTGGCTTTTCTAGAAGTCACCGAAATACTTTCAAGAATTAGCTTAATTTGTCAAAAACAACCATTCGGTGTTATCTGTCCATTAATTACCTATGAAAACTAAGAATAGTTAGTTTTTGTTAAGTCAAATTCATCAGCCTTTCTTTGTTGTCCATAAGCTGTAACCGTGTAATATTTTTCGTATAAAATGCTTATGTATGTATCGCAAAGTTATGAATATCATACCGGACTTGGTACCGGATTGAGTTTTGGAACGGAACTGTACCGGTACCGGTCAGTACCGAATACCGATTCGGGTAATTTTTAAATTTATAAATTAGTCCCTAAAATTTTTAAAATTTACAAAATAGTCCATATTGATATATTGTACTGTATACTTTACTAGTTTACAGTTTACATCAATCATACATTCAAAAATCTTAATAATAAATAATAATGACAATTAATATGAAATAAAAATATTTTTTAAATATTTTCATATAAATAATAACCATAATTAATATAAACAAAGACAATCATCGTCATACAATTATAAAATT
>JANZXR010000170.1:29270802-29298206 GCA_027575705.1 Erythroxylum echinodendron | reverse complement strand
GGTAATTATATTTACCGACGGTATATTGGCTTTTTCCGTCGGTAATTGCCGTATGTAATTCACTATTTTCTTGTAGTGGTAGTTGCTTAAGTAATTCCTAAACGTAAAGTTACTCTGACTCATTCAGAGATTCACATTTTAAGAAAACTACAGAAATACATTGATCATGCCTTGATGAGTAGATCCCATGAAGGTGTAGGAAGATTCGCGCTCGTTTCGATCTCGGAAAGCTGCTCTGAACGTTATGGAACTGAAATTAGGTATTTTCACATTTATTTGTTATTTTCCTTTCACGTTCAATCCGAAACACGTAACAAAGGTTCATGTCACATGTGACACATGGTATCAGAGCGATTATGTGATTGGGTCACCACAGTTACCTTTTGAGTCAATATTTTGAAATATTTTGCTTGCATTTTGGGGGATATATCTGGTCTTATGTTTGGTTATTCTACCCATAGGGGTTGGCCTTATATAGGATTTTGAAATGTGCATAAAGGCATTACATGGAAGAAGTTGTTGCTTGAACGATCTATTCACCCATAGGTAGTAATGTCATAAAAGTTGATATTGTGTACTTTAATCGCTTTTATGTGGGGGTTTGATTTGCATATATTATGTATTCAGCCCATAGTTATTTTATAATATGTGTAATCGGATTCTCGGTACAGATACTATTTATGGCTTTTGAGTATCGCTGATATCTTTATGCTGATTTTTTCATTATCATTTTGCAGTTATCTTTTCTGTTAATGAAACCAGTGTCACCATAGAAACCCTGATTAGTTTCAATTTGAAGAAGTGGATAGAGGATGTATTGATTGCAATTGAGATAGCAGATATTAACATGGCCATACGTATGTATAGGCAATCTCTGCCTACATCTAGCAGCTCGAAGGATGATAAAGCAACCTATGTAGCTTGGGATTGATTGAGCAATATGTGTTATATGACCATTAAAAGTTCTACACCTGACCATCTACCTAGTGGGCTTCTGCAGACAACCATAGCGTGGAAGTTTCTTGATAATGACTCCCAAAGGTATAAGGTCTTGTCTAATATAGAGATAAGTTCCTTGCTAAAAGAATTATTCTCCATGACGTACACTGGAGTGCGGAAGTACATAGCAAGAATTGTCTGTCTTCACAATAAATTGAAGGATCTGAATCTTCTAATTCCTGACATCTACATAGCTCACCAGGCTCTGAACACACTGCCTCCAGAGTTTGGTATTATGGTGGTGACATATCATTCTCAGGATGAGACTTGGGATATCAATGCCTTGATTGACTGTTGTGTTGTAAAGGAGGAAAAGCTAAAGAACTCTCATAATACAGTGTTGGTTGTAGCAACTAAAGGAAAAGGTAAGGTCAAGCCCCAAAGATTCAAAGGAAAGAAATCCAAATCCTCTGCGAAGATGCATGTTGGTCAATCTAGTGTTGCTAAGGGTTCAGATTTAGGAGAAACTGATGGTTGACAACAATGAAGAAGTTGATGTACAATCTACAGGGGATTTATGTTTAAACCTTGATACGGGGTTTGTACTTGTATTATAGGACATATTTTATATATCGTCTTTTCGACAAAATCTTATATCTCTATTAGTGTTCGAAAAAGAGAGTTATTGTTTTTTAATTGATACTTCATTTGCACATTTATTTTTCAATTTAAACCCTTCATGAGCTATATGCTTCTTCATATATTGTTAAACCTATTATTAGAAAGAGACCTTTGATTAAGGAAAAGTCATACATGATGTGGCATAAAAGAAAACATTCTCCCAACTCTAGATTTTGATGCTCTGAAAACATGTGTTTACTGTTACGGAGGCAAGTTGACTAAAATAAAGAAAAATGGGTCAACTTGAGCATCTAGCTTGTTAGACCTCATATATATGGATATCAGCAAACCTTTTATAGCTACCTTGTACATTGCTAGATATTTTTTTATGTTTATTGATGATTAAACCCGTTACAATTATGTATTCTTGCTTAAGGAAAAGTCTGAAGTTCTTGATAAATTCAAGATTTTCAAGGCTGAAGTGGAAAACCAACTAGGAAAATCCATCAAGATTGTCAGATCTAATAGTGAAGGAGAGTATTATAGCAAACCTGGTGTTTTACGACAAGAAAAATGTCCGTTTGTTAGGTAAGTGGAATCTTATGGAATAGTGACTCAGTTTGCTATCCCAGGTAGTCCTGAGCAAAATGGTGTAGCTGAAAGGCATAATCATACCTTAAAGGACATGATGAGGTCAATCCAGAACATGACTAACCTACCTGATTATCTTTAGGGTGAAACCATCAAGACGACATTGTATATACTGAATAGAGTCCCAAGCAAGTCAGTGCCAAAGACGTCTTTTGAGATCTGGAAAAGGTGAAAGCCTAACCTTTTACACATTCATGTATGGGGCTGCCCAGCTGAGATACACTTGTATAATCCTTATGAAAGCAAATTGCACGCTCGTTCTACTCATTACTACTTAGTTGGATATTCTGGCCACTCTAAAAGCTACAGATTTTACTGTGAAGAAGGTGGGTTAGAATAGTTGAATCACAAATAGCTAAGTTTCTGGAATACGATGTCTATGATGAGGGTGGGCCCTCTTACCCTTCAGATGATAGTAGGACATATATTACAGTTATTTTGTATCAGTTACTCGTATAGTCAGGTCCAGTGGATCAAAGTCTTATTACTGCACCTGTACAAGAACGAGAACTCATACCTGTACAAATAGAGGTTCTTAGGGTTACAAGCGCCAATACAATTGTGAAGATCCACTAAAGTGAGACGACCTGCTATTCTAACTAATTACATAATATATTTGGGTGAACAAGACTATGATATTGGACATTTTATAGATCCAGTGACTTTTACAGAAGTTATTTCTGAACCCTATGTAGATTTGTGATGGTATGCAATGAAGGATGAGATGCAATCCATGAAGCATAACAAGGTATGAGAGCTAGTTAATTGACCTCGACATTGCAAACTCGTCAGTTGTAAATAGCTATTTAAGATCAAAAAGGAAACTCAAGGTAAAGTTAAGCATTTTAAAGCTCAATTGGTTGCCAGAGGGTTCACTCAAAGAGAAGGGGTTAACTTTAATGTTACCTTCTCTCTCGTATCCTCTAAGGATGCATTCAGAGTGATTATGGAAAGAGTAGCTCATTATGATATGGAGCTACATCAAATGGATGTTAAAACTGCTTTCCTAAATAGTGACCTTTGTGAAGAGATCTGTATGGATCAACCAAAGGATTTTAGGAACAAAAGGGACTGATAAGGTTTGCAAATTTGAGAAAATCAATATAAGGTTTGAAACAGGCTTCCAGACAGTGGTACCTAAAGTTTGATAAAGTTTTAACCTCTTTCGTCTTCGTAGAGAACGAAGTTAAAAGATGTTTGTACTACAAGGTCAGGGGGAGCAAAATTATCTTCTTATTGATGCATGTGGATGACAAATTGGTCGAATCAAATGACTTAATCATATTGCATAAGGTTAAGCAACTTTTAGCCAAGCATTTTGACATGAAGGATCTTAGTAAAGTATCTTTTGTCATAGGTATTCAGAGTCAATGGGACAGATCTTGACACTCATTAGGCCTTTCACAGAGTGCATACATTGAGCATAAGTTACAAAGGTTTAATATGGTTGACTGTAAACTTGTTGTAGCACTAATCTCTCATGGTGAGAGATTATCTTTGGCATAGTGTCCGGAGAATGAAGTAATGAGAGAGGCTATGAAGAATGTTTCTTATTCTAGTACGGTTGGTAGCCTAATGTATGCATAGGTATTCACTAGGTCGGACATTGTATTTACTGTTGGAATGCTAGGTAGATATCTGGCTAACCCAGGGATAGACCACTGGAATGCAGTTAAACCAATATTGAGATACTTAAAGAGACCAAAGATTATATGTTGACATACAAAAGGGTCAACAATCTAGACCTCGTAAGGTATACAAATTTTAATTTTACTATGTATCCGAATAATAGAAAGTCCAATTTAGGTTACATTTTCATGTTAGTAGATGGTGTAGTATCATGGAAGAGTGTTAAGGAGACACTAATGACTTCTTCAATAATGTTTACAGAGTTTGTAGCATGTAATAGGGTTGTTTCACAGGTGGTTTGGCTCAGAAACTTGATTATAAGTTGTATGTGGTTGATTCAGTGGCTAAACTCATTTGGTTATATGTTGATAATCTTACGACTGTGTTGTCTAGTAACAACAATAAGAATATCCAAGGATCTAAGCATTTTAAGGTCAAATATTTAATAATAAAAGAGTTGATACAGAAAGGTGACATTGAGGTAAAGCATTTAAGGACTGAGGAGATGTTAGTTGATCCTTTAACTAAAGGACTTTGCCCACTTGTGTTTGAAAGACATGTATATAGTATGAGTGCATTGAAATCCTTAAACACTGTTAGTTAAAGATCATTATGTTTGCTCCTTGTATGTTTATACATTTTGATGTATTATGATAGTATGGTTATTATTAATAAAGATGATCATCTTTTTATCCTTAGTAATACTTGTTATTATACATTGTCGTAATACATGTGAAAGTCTTAAGGTTTATATTGATCTTAAGCATTTTAAAGGTCATTGGGCATATATACAGATTGATCTTGAGCCTATATCATCAGAACACATATAGTTTAATAAGTATATCCAATGATTTTAACATGACATAGGGGAACATAAGTGTTTAATCCTATAAAGGGGTTCTCTAATGTAGTTTAGCATTTAGTAAGAAAACATAAAGGTTTCTCCAATGCAGTTTAGCGTTCGGTGAGAGAAAATAAGATTTCTCTAGTGCAGTTTCACATATGCAGTTTAGCATAATATTTACAAAAATTGAGACCTACAAACAGAAAGATGATACATATTAAATCGTACAGGTATCATCCAAGTTTGTCACACTCCGATTTCTCATTGATGTTAGTGAAGTATTAGATATTCGCGATTATATTAAATTTGTGTCACACATGACACATGTTTTTGATATTTTTCAGTATCAAAACCCTTATGGTACAAAATGATGGATTTTCATTCTCTTTGGATCAACTGATTTTTTAAACATGGTCGACCAATACAATAACGTGGCTTAACCATATTTTTGAACTAGTTTTTTAACTTGAGTCAATACCGTAATTGATTATTGTCCAAGGGGGAGCATGTTAGAAATTTTCCTATAAAGATGAACAACAATTAATTGCATTTTATTGGTTTTTCAATAACTTATAAGTTAAGTTACATAATTTGATCTGGATAGAGATAATAAAGTGAACTAATAATTGATATAGGTTAATGGGTCAAAGTTCAGGAGGAAAATGAACCTTGATTAGTATGAATCAAACCCATATCGGGCCTGTGATGGGAAACCCGATATAAAAGCTATATAGAAAGGTTAAGGTCTCGTATAGTTGCTTAAGTAATTCGTGTACGTAAAGTTACTCTGACTCATTCAAAAGTTGACGTTTTAAGAAAACTATATAAAGAAATTGACCACGCCTCAGTGAGTAGATCCCTTGAAGGTGCTGGATGATTCGTACTCATTTCGGCCTCAGAATACTCCTCTGAACATTATGGAACCAAAATTAGGTATTTCCTCATTTCTTCATTATTTTCCTTTCATGTTCGATCTGGAATACGTAAGTAAGACTCTTATTATGTGTTACATTAATAACTCTTATTGTTAAAAACAATCACTTTATTAATTAATCAGTCAAATTTTGAAAAATTTTTAAGTTATTATAAACTAAAATCAATCAATTAATTTTCATTTAATAATCTCTTTTTTAATTAAATTTCAAATTTAAGAACAATATCTTTCAATCATATTTCAAATTCTTTAATTTTATTTAATTTTTAGCTGATATTAAGGCAGATTGAACTTTTTAAATCTTAAACCTCTTATTTTATAGGTTTAACTTTCGATCAAGTTTTTAAAATATTGGTCTTAACATATTTTATAACTCAAACTTAACATAATTGATGTGAATTGTATTTCTTTTTTGAATAGTTATGTGGTAATGGGAAGCAACTTCTAATATACGCACGTTGTTTGTATTTTAATTTCAAATACATTTCATGTTAGTATTATATATATACATGTAGCACAAAATATGACAATTTCAAAAATAAGAACTACAATAAAAGAGTACAACATGCGGAAGAGTTCGTGCTGACTTTGTTTAAACAAAAGCTTGTAGTAATTAGAGATCAGAGAACAGGCTGCTCGTGTTCTTTATTTTCTGGATTATCATAAGTACCGAGTAGACATGTGTGGTGAGCGTGAGGATTTTTATCCATTTTTAAGAAAAAAGAAAGAACTAACAACCCACGACAAACCATTACTTATACTGGGCCTAGGCACAGTCAGTAAATAAAACCCTTTAACTTTTTATTTCTATCGGAAAATAATAATAAAATTTTAAATACTAATTAAGAATAATTGCTTTTAAACAGTGAGCTGAAAATTTAAAAATAAAAAATTTTACTAAACCGGAGATGTGAACAAAAACGGCCTTTTTATTACGACTTTGGAGTTTTGAGCAGTAAAGGAAAGATGTGAATATACAAGGTAGTTGCCATCGTACAAGTAGCTAAACTGCTAAACATAAAAGTTTGTGCCTTGTCTCCAGTAAAACTACGAAGAGAACGTTTTGAATTTTTCTCTCGTGCCAATTAACTTCGATCTGTTCTTTGCCTTTTGATCTTTGGACATACGACTATATGGTTC
Source organism: Erythroxylum echinodendron (assembly GCA_027575705.1). Classification (NCBI taxonomy): domain Eukaryota; kingdom Viridiplantae; phylum Streptophyta; class Magnoliopsida; order Malpighiales; family Erythroxylaceae; genus Erythroxylum; species Erythroxylum echinodendron. Next base: position 29,291,448 of record JANZXR010000170.1, on the reverse strand, counting down.
TTACGATCAAACACATAATTCACAGCTTAAGTACATTCATAATCTACAAAATCAAAGAATTTCTCTGAAAACCTGTAGCTGCTAGCTAGCGGACGATCCATAGATACATCAACTACATGTGTAAAACTAAAGCAATGTGTAATTGATGCCAACCACATGACACGCATAAACGGATATGATTATCTAGTGTCCAGAGCCTTTGTCGCTAGGGCCTGACGAAGCCAAAGTGAAGTCCTTCATTGTCTCTGAAGCTGAAATATGACTACCTTCATCGACCTCTTCGAGCTTGGAAACTCTATTGAATGAGACTGAATTTCTTCCAAAAATGGCTTCTGGGTCGATGTTGTCTTTCTCCAATGATGATCGAAGGGGCCTACAAGCTACAAAGTGCGGTTTAGGAAACAGTAGCGTTACGATCAGGAACAGTAGAGGTAGAGACAGGAAATGTTTCATTCCTGATCTTGGAGCTCGCTCGAATTGTTATCTCTTCACGAACACTTAACTAAAAGACACTTGAAATATTCTCTACTGAACAAAAAGAGTGGAGCTCCTTTGGTGGGATAACTCTTTTGTTGAGGGCCAAAGGTTAGGAGGTGGGAAGGGAATGGTTTCAGAATCTCCATTCTATAAGGAACCAATGGCCTTTATAAAGATCGTTCTTTTTGTCTTCATTTTGGATGGTTTTAGGTGGCAGAGGAGGGAGGAGAGCTTTTGGGAAAGTGGGACCTTTTGACTCGGGAACTTTTTCTTTATTTTTTGGCTGCTATCTTAGTTAGTTCCTTGGTCGTGGGGCTCGCAGCACAAATTCATTCTTCCACATTTCGCTTCTTCATCAGATGTTGGTTTGCCAATTTTGGAAAAGCTGGATCCGAAATTCTACCAACTTTTGATGAAGTTCACCAACTAATTCCTTTGGCAATTTTTCTTTATTTTTCAACGTTGGTATGATCAATTTAATCTTATTCACATACCGATTTCAATTACTGAAATTTAGACTTCTTGCTATCAGTGTTCTACAAAATATTACAGAACTCTTTCTTAACCATTGTCAACATTGGAAATTTTTATAGAAGATATCCAAAATATAGATAATTTGTGTCTTTTTCTTAGATAACTTCTAAAATTTTACAAGAATTTTGAGATCTTAGTGGTTGCCATACTTCAATATATTTGAAATTAAAGTGTGTTATTTATACATTAAATTTTTTAATTAAAAAAATAACTCTTGGATAAATGTTATAAGTGTCTTTTCTAAAAAAAGAGAATTTTGATTTTTTTTTTGCTATTAAACTTGACTATGAAGAAGTTTCGCTGTGTACAATTTTATTATACATCTAAAGGTTGATCTTATTAAGCGATCGATTTATCACAATAACTTAAGCTTTTATGTGAGGCCAACTTAATTAGTTTTATATATTCACTAACATATCCCCTCAAGTGAAAGCCTTTTGGACTTAAAACTTGCATAGGCTCACCCTACCTTGTGCTGAATAATAGGTGGGTGGTGGAATTTGAACTCATGACCACTTGATCACAGAGGCTCTGATACCATATTAAGCGACCGTGTCACCACAATAGCTTAAGCTGTTGTGTGAGGCCAACTTAATTAGTTTTATATATTCGCTAATAGATCTTTACATTTTCTTACAATAATTAACAACAATTTATTGGTTTGCAATTTGATTCAAGGACCTCAATCCCAAGGGAGGAAAGGTAGACCAAAATGTTACTGATTCTCACCTAAGTGAATTAATTGGTGGAACAAATAGTAAAAATGCTAATTGAATTGAATTTTTAGCTAATTTCGACTCCCCAATTTGTTAAAAATATATATTTTATGAGTTATTACATCTACCTAATAATTTACTTAATTGCATTAAAAAATATTGATTATAAATGTCACTATTATTAAAAAAATTCAATTTTTAATGTACTAACGAAATTATATCAAACTTAGTCGTTTCCAATATTCGAAAAACGCAAAGATTGCTTCTTTCATTGTTATGTTCACATTCAAAAAACGTCTTCGTTTGTTTACTTATCATGGACTATTGTCATATACTTTATTCCTCTGCCTCAATATAGTAAACTTAACGGGTCCAAGAGAGTTTGATAATAAAAAAGCTAAACTGATTCTTCATACTTATTGCTTGGTTAGAGTCGCAAAATGCATAAAGCTATTGATTGGGAATGGGAGGTGGAAGGAAATTATTCTTGATGCCCTTTTTAATGGTAATGAAGGTGATTACCCACAAGTAGTCAATTAAACAGAACCAGTCAAACTTATCTTTTTAAGATTCATACTACGTACGTATGCTCCAAATTAATATTGCAGGTGTGTAGACTGTAGAATCATGATAGCCAAGCTTGTTGGCTCCAAGATGAACTTGTCTATAGCTTGGAAAAAAAAAAGGAACTTGGATATAAGAGCTGTAAATAAATTATTTTAGGTTTTGCTCTAGTTGTTGTTTGTTTTGTGTGTTTGTGTTTGTTTGTTTTTGTTTTTTGTGTTTGTTGTTATTTGTTTTTGCTCTTACTTTAGTCGGGGGTTTATAAGGAAACAGTCTTAGTATCTTTATCGGAGATGCGGGCATGACTGCGTATATCTTATCCTCCCCATACTCTGCTTAAGCGAAAATTTGGTTTGGTTTGGTTTGGTTTGGCTCTAGTTGCTGTTGATTAATGTTTCAAGAGAGGACATATATTTGGTTCTTGTACTACGACCCTAGTTAATTAGTTATTATTTCAATTTCCATTTACCTTAAGAAAAGGTGCAGGCATTACAAGCAACTAGTACCGTTCCTTAATAATGACCGTTCACCAACCTTAATTTGCATCTTCACTTTCTGACATGCAAGAATATTCTCAAACTAGGTTGTGCAAGTTTAGCAAGATCTAGACGAGATTTGACACACTCACTACACAACCCTCTCATAATTCTTCTTGTTTATTGTTGAACAATCTTCTCTAAGTCAAATAAAGCTTTTTTTAATAGATTTAATGAAACAATCGATGTCAATAACAAGTCGAGCATAAAACAATGGCTACCAACTTTCTTATCTGAAAGGAAGTAGGAATGTAGGTGCCTGCTGACAAAGGAATTGCAAACGAGAGGAAGGAGAGGTGTATTTTCATGGTGGAAGGTTGTGGCAACTGGGCAAGGACCTACCCTGTTCTTCGTTTAATTGAAGAAAGGCGTACTCTTTTTTTTTTGAAGAAAATGAATTAAACATTGGTTGGTATGCCAGTCGATTATAGAAAATGAATAACAAAGTGGTGCGAAGCACAATGCATGATTCGTTTAACCTGTTTGTTTCTTCTTTCTTTGCGTGTCTGGCTTATATTATATTTACTTCCTCTTGTCTAGTTAGTCCCATAACCAGGAACAACTTACCTTAACAGCTTTACACATAAGGATGGCGTTATCTATGGCTTCTATACATCTGCTTGTAATTCAAAGATCTTCTGACCACAAAGGAAAAGATTTGGTGCCTTACGCATAGCAATGGCGTTATCAGCTCTTAAATAAAAGGTTGTGCCATTTTTTAATTAAATATATCATCATTTAATATGTACTTCCTTTAATATAATCATCATTTAATATAACCATTATTTAAGAAAAAGAGATAATAACTTAAAGTATTTATTTATCTCTATCTAATATTAAATATGAATTTCTAATTTAGTTTATTGAATGATCTTTTTAAATTTGTGAGTAATAGATTATTAAATACTTTTTAAGATTTTATTCCAATAAATAATTGGTAGTGAGAGAGGTAAAATCTTTGGCATTAGGATATGAGATCCACGACGAGAAAGGAAGTAAGAAACAATACTTGGTAGGTGATGAATGCAAAATCTTTGGCATGGAATAGAATCCGCACCATACTTGGATAAAGACATGACACACACGTGCATTTGCTAACCATCGTTTGAAGTCCAAGTTCTGAGTCGTTGGTCGGAGGTTTCTTCGTGATATTCTTCCAAATTTTCAACTAAGCGTGAGTAGCACGGCTTGATCTCTGAACGTTGGCCGGTCAAAAATAAGAGCCGATTTTGGGGTTAGGCAAGAGGTAAGCTTTGAAAGGAGGGAACTTGTAGTTCACCAAACCGTGTCATATTTACTGAATCGAGCGTGATTGATCAGTTCTTCTGTTCTTGGAATGAGTTTACTCGCCTTTACAAATTGCTTGTTTCATCAACTTATATAGCCAATTACAAAATATATTTATTATTGTTATTAACTGATTATATATATAGTAACTCATAGTTACTTTAAATCTGTAATTATTGTCTAATAAATAGTCTAGATAGATTAATATTTGCATTTATTTATTATTTAGATCTTATTAAAAATGTAAATTTTGATATTTATTATCTAAATAAATTTTTGTATAAGATGTGATTATTATTTAAGTTTAAGATTTAAATTTTTATTTCTATCTCATAAATAATTTAATAATTTATTTCTATAATATGGAATTGCGTACTAATCTTAAGTTTGATTTTTTTTAAGAAGTGGGATTTTTAAACAACTATTTTTCATGGAATAAATTAGCTTAAAAGTTTTAATTAAAACCGATCCACTTTAATTCAAGTTGAAAAAAAAGAAGCAATGACAAATAATAAATGGCGAAAACAAAACGGAAACGTTACGACCAATAAAAAGCCCAATTCTGTTCGTCTAATAAGCGGCCTGCCATGCGTGGGATAAACCATTGGGCCTGTAAGATAAAACAATCCGTAACAATAGGGGCTTAAATAAAAAAATTTATCATTGGTTCATTTGATTACAAATTTAATTAATTTGGAAATTGTAATTGGTTTGATTTATTTTAATAAATTTTTATAAATTAAAATAAATCGATTAATTTTTATTTAATAATATCGTTTTTACAATCTTTTTTTAATTATATTTTTAAATTTTAACCAATTTAAATAAAATATTTTAACCTTAAATATCTTATTTTATCTTTTTAATTTGCAATTTTTAAAACATTCTTCTTACATCATATGTTTAGACGGTGAACCCTGCAACTTTTAGTCATGACATCAGAAGAGGAATAACTGGTTCATAAATTACTGTTGTCTCGCAGTCAAAACATGACCAGTCTATTATACCAATATTCCAACCAACTACTTCACAATCTAAATAGTCCTATAGATTCAACTAAACAAGTCACAATCTATTGTCCTTGGTCTAAAAGCTAAACTACTAGAGAAAAAACTTTTCCCCGACTTCTTGCAAAACATTAAACATGGAGTAAATACGTGCTTCCACTGATTTTATGTCTTTCTATGGTCCAATTTAGACTCCTCTTTTTTTTTTTTTTTTTTTCTATTCTGGTTTTTCTTATACCTCGGAAAGTACCTGGTTGTTTCCTAACCATACTACTTGTCATGTTTGTTTTGAGTTTCAACGTCAACAAATAAATTTTATTTGAATAGGATTTTCGTACCTAAACTTGGTTTAGTCAAAGCAATCGTATTCTTATCACACTTACTGACACTATAAATACTAGAACAATTATACATTATCTTTCCATGCACCACATCGCAGTCCAATATATCTAACTCGGCGCTTTGATTTCTGTGTCGGTTTCTATAACATGGCGGCCATGCAAAGTTCTCTGAGCTTCTTGGTGTTAGTATTCATGCTGGTAACCCCAGCTGCTTTGGAGGCACAAGCACGTCCTTTCAATATAGCCAAGGCAAGAAACTCTGCGAGCAGAGTGATCGAAGATTTCTTTGATGGGTTGTCTCTGGGAGATATCAAAACTTCTGGACCAAGTTCTCGGGGGAATGGCCACAAGTTCACGAATAGCCAGACTCTAGGAGGGATTAAGGAAGGTCCTAGCCCTGGCGTGGGACACAAGTACACCAATAAGGAAGGTCCTAGCCCTGGAGAAGGACACAAGTTCACCGATAGCCAGACTCTAGGAGGGGTTAAGGCAGGTCCTAGCCATGGGGAAGGACACAAGTTCACGAATAGCCGGACTCTAGGAGAGATCAAGGAAGGTCCTAGCCCTGGGGACGGACACAAGTTCACCAATAGCCAGACTCTAGGAGGGGTTAAGGAAGGTCCTAGCCCTGGGGAAGGACACAAGTTCACAAATAGCCAAACTCTAGGAGGGATCAAGGAAGGCCCTAGCCCTGGGGAAGGACACAAGTAGGTGACTGGCACCCACCATTGAATCCTTTAACAGACTCTGCTCGTCTTCTGCTTCAGGACATCACTTCGTTCATGGTTACAAATCCAGCATAAGATTTTCTTTTCATTCTTTCATTTCAATCATATTCTCCATTTCTCTACACATGTAGATCGTACGTTAAATTAATCACTCATCTTGCACATAAGATTGGCAAGAAAAAGCAACGCTTCTTTTTCAGATTATTTTTTTTTCCTTTGTGAACGTGTGTTGTTTATTTCATGTACTATTATCTTTCAGAATGTGTGGGTTTATAAAATGAACTCCATTTCTAGCCAAGTACGTAATTCCCTTCGTACTTCGCAGAGCAGACATTTCATTTGCTATTCTTTTGCCTTCCATAAGTAAATTGTAGTTTTTTATTATATATTGAAAGTATTAATTATGTCCAGTCTACCTTGTACCAAGACCCGAGAGATACAACCTTGCCTCCTTCCCACTTGACAACACCCTTGTGGTTGATAAATAGCAGTATCTGAAAGTAATGCATTTGTCCATCAAAAGGCTGTATTGACTATAAGAAAATGATACTATTTCTTAGAGTCGTTCAATTGTTAAGGGAATTCCTAAATAACCTCTAACATTGAGGTTTTATTTGCCAACCCGTAATGAAGAGTTGGAAATAGGAACGTAACATTTATCTTGAACTTTTATTCGTAGAGAGACTACGATCAAATATCATAAATAAGAGATAAAAAATATTATCAAAATATTGATTCTAATCATAATATTATCATTAAAATCACATATTACAAATTTTTATATTAATTCCTTTATTTTATTTGATCGATACTTTTATTCTTATTATAAAAATTATTTATAATTATTTAATAATTAGTAATTTTATAAATCATTGAAAATTTTTTACTAATTATTTATAAACATAAGATATTTTAATTAATTATTTACAAAAATAAATAATATTTTCTCATTATAATCTTTAATATTTAATATCAAATATTAGTCTAACTATTAAATTTATTTAATAATACCAAATACTTATAATTAATAATTTCATTCATATTCTAATTATTATTTTCCATTCACATTCTTATTTTATTTATTCCGATTCCTTCGTTGCTTATTACCAAACCAGAACTACTAAAGGTTATAAATCCGAATTTTTAGATTGAATCTCTAAAATTCTTTATTAAGTTCACTTATAAATTTTGTATTAGTTAATGTGGGTGCATTATATACCTACCGAATCCATCCTATAACCTATATTTTAAATCTAACTTATTAATTGTCTTTATCAAAATGAGTATATATAGTTAAAAATGACTAGATAAAAAAATCAATAAATAATATAAAGTTTTATTATTTAAAAATAATTAATTTAATTAAAATACCCTTCAAATTGTTGAAAAGAAAATTCTCAATTAATGTTAAGAAGATACTTGTTTTCTCATCTGGACGCTCATAAATGCGATGAGCAGTAGATGTAAACTAGAGACGTGCTTCATGCACCTGGACGACGTTTTAACAAAGAATTTCAAAGTAGTCTACGACTGGCAGGCAGCTGAGCTGACTTTTGCAAAAGCACGAGGCAGGCTGCTCGCCCTTGCTACCTGCTTTGGACTTTCAACTGCCAAAGGGTGCTCCCCCGTAATGGGTTTGAACGTTTTGATTACGAATGACTTGGCAGTGGCATTCATTTTCTTGTTCAATTCAAAACATCATCTTTGTAAATGTGAGAGCAAGCCCTAAGTTCACAAGGCAATACATGTACCGTTTCGGTTCATTATTTACGGTTATGATTTATTAAATATCATCCATGATTCATATAAATATATGCCGATAAAATTAAATGATATAGGAGGTTTGAACGTTTTGATTACGAATGACTTGGCATTCATTTTCTTGGTCTATTCAAAACATAGCCTCCAGATCAAAAGTAATAGATATTTTGTTTTGATTAACCAGTTCTTACTTTATTTTATTAAATTTCATCAACATATTTATATGAAATTCACGTAAATATATAAATAAAATTAAATGATATAAGAATGTAATACTTTAACAAAAATAGAAGATCTCGTTTCAATTCACAATGGGTGGGTTGATTAAAAATAGCCTAATCTAATTTGATTTGACTTCATCTTAATGTAGTTATAATCTAAAAATATTCTTATTATTTTGAATTCTTTTTTTTTTTCGGCACCACATCTCAAAGTTTGCCTCTTAAAAATCTTACAGTTCTAATTAAATTATAAATCATCTTTATATGATTGATCATATAAAAATTTTGGTTGAATACAATTCATTTTTTGAGTTTTTATTATTGTAAGATATTTTAAATAAATTTAAAAAGAAAATAAAGGCAATTAACCTGGTTTACCCGGAGGGATGAAAATAAAACTTATAATGAACCAAGCACACCCTCAGCTTTTAATGGAATTTATTTAAAAAAAAATATTAATCTTATTGCTACCAGGCCCGATCTTTCCAGTTACTGAAGTTGGACCAAAACCATTCAAGGAAAAACGAATATGATGGGCTATTGGTTTAAGAGTTGGGAAGCAGCCCATGAGGTCCTAGCCCGTGGCAGGAACGATCACCATGTGCTTTTTATATATATTCTAGTGAGCTAAAGTTTTACATTCATTCCTTCCTTCCTTCCTTCTCACTTCATTCAGTTCTGTTCAAAACTCAAAGAAGTCCTTATTTGAAGTACAATTAGTCCTTACTTTAGTTTGTTACTGTTTTGTGGTTAAGAAGGAATGGGAAGTACATCCAAGGAAGATTCTGGAAGCGATGCAGAAACTTCCAGCGGCGACATCCATATCGATCACCCGCCCTTCTCTGAGGAAGAGCGCGTCCTCGCTTATCATGGTTCCCGCATCTACCAAGCCAAGGCATGTATATACCGTAGACTGAGTTCAATTTTGTGCGTAGGTTTGAAATCGTGATTTTCAGTCTCTGCAATAAAACTTTTGGCGGTTATTGAGTGCATGTGCTTTCGCTTAGCTTCAATTTCCAATCTATTGTATGTTTTATTCTCTTGGTTGTGATTGTGTTTTTCAGGTTCTAAAAATTGAATACCGGAAGAAGGAATGGAGATACTTTGTTCACTATCTTGTGAGCTCTTCTTTACTGATCTTGCCAGGCTTTGAAAGATTTTTTATTAAGTTTCTCTTCATAAGAACTTCGGTTTTAGTAATGATTTATTGTTCTATCAATTGGAGTATGATCTTATGTGTTATTTTCCTGTTTTGCAGGGTTGGAGTAAGAAGTAAGTTTGCGGTATATTCTGTGGACTTTCGTTTTTTTCAGATGAATGTATTTTGATCTATGCATTTGGGATGCGATATTCTCTGTTGCATCAAGTTATTATAGGCTTAAATGTCAGTGATCTTCAATGTGACTTGCACTTTGCAAAGTTAGACATCTCTTGTTCGAATGCTTTAACTCAAATCACTACAAGATTTATCTTGCTTCTATCGTGGAAGTTAACAGAAGTGTTAAACGTTTTGAAAAGTCAACTAGTACAGTGTCCAACTTGCCAAGAATGCCACTTAAGGAAGAAACATTAACAGCTTTGAAAAGAATCCAGCCTTTAATGTGTCTGGAACCTAATAGCTTTTTGCCTTTTAAAATTTCCAAACATTCAGCAAAAATTGAAGCTCTCCTTCTGGTTGCCTTTAGGAATTAACTACCAAATAAAAGTCTGAAAGGTTTCTTAAAAGGTTTCTGTTTTTGTACTGGGAACATTCTTTCATTGATAAGTATGTCCTTGTTTAAAAAGGAATACAGAAATCATTACTATGGCTTGGACATATTGCCAACAGTTGGGACGAATGGGTAGGCAAAGACAGATTATTGAAAGATAACGAAGAGAACATCAGGTTGCAGCAGGATCTTGTGAATAGTACAGGTGCAGACAAGACATCAAAGTTCAGACATGCTGCACATACTAAGCCAAAAAGTTCTACTGGTTAGTTTAGTTCATGCTTATTTCTGTATGATAGTTCACTTAACATTATGCCTAAGTCCTATATGTTTCAAGTATATCATTTCTTTTTGCTACTTTTATTCAGCTAATATGGCTGTCCCTTTGTAAATTGTTAATCTGATATTTTGTTTCCTTTTGCTTTTACTAGGTTGCAAATAGATGTTTGATTTCCTGATCAGGGGCAGTGTACAATATATGTTTTATTTTTTGCTGCTTTTGTCCATCTGGTGTATGACTGTCCTTGTGTAAATTATGAATACGATATTTTTGTTTCCTTTTGCTTTTACTAGATTGGAAATAGACGTCTGATTCCCTTATTAGGAGCAGTTTGCAGTGGAAAAGCCTTGTTCTCACACCTTGCTCCGTAGGGTTGTTTCTTATGATAAAGTAAATGAGATACTTTTTGGAAGTATTACAAGTTATTGTCGATCATTTAAAATTTTCAATTTAGTTACTAACCTTTCAGTATTTTGACTTAACTCATAGAAGACACGTCACATCAGTAAAAAATTAGCTAGGACAATATTTTGACTTAAGTTGTATGAGTTTTGAAAGGTTAGTTACTAAATTAAAAATTTTAAAAGATTTAAGTACTAAATTGAAAAATATTCAAAAGATTTGGCATTTTTGAAATTTTTATTCTTAAAGTAAATAGATAGTGTGAAGAGACTTTGCAAGTTGCTATGCTGGGCAGATCTTTGTAGTCAAATTACTCTTTGACACATTTGATCATGATCATAACTCCTCTTTTTGGCAGATAGCAATTATCTGAAAAGTGGGCAGTGCCTTTTACATAAGTTGGACATAATGGATATGTAAATCTATCTATTTGTTCTCTATGTTTCAAATTTATTTTGATTGTCTGCTTCAAATCAACCATGACATTGTGGAGATACTTCCATGAAGAAATCAGTGTAGGGAGTGAAAATAGGAATGCTCAAAGCATCTTTTCATTGTTTAGCTTGACAACTTTTCACTATTCTGAAGACACATGGGTATAAGCCAGATCTGAAGTAGCAATTGTGGTGAAGGTACATTTTGCTGCTTGAAAAAGTAGGTGCCGTGGGCTTTTTCTTTGGCTGGTTGTTTTGGACAGTTTTAGTGACCCAAAGTCATACTAATTATGTTTGAAGTGCAAGTAAGGCGTATATAACTACCATGTTGATTAATGTGGGTGCTAAAATAATTTGGGTCAGCTTCGATGCTTTTCATTTTGCTTTTTTAGTATGACAATTATTTTATTAGTTGTAACCATACCAGTCTAGGAGTCCATGTGACATCTGGAAAGTACCGTAATCTTTTTAGCTTGTAATTGGCAATTTCAAGTAGCTTAGTTTTTTCATTTCCCATGTAGGAAATGCATAACTATAAATAAATTCTTCAATTGGAATGATTGTTATTAAATCATTCCGAAAAATTAACTCTCTTAATAGAAGGATTCAGTCTTCAACACTGTGCAAGAAATTTTGTTATTTATGTTAGTAGTTCTTGCCATTTGTGATATTGCTGCTTGTTTTGTTCCTCTAGACATTAAGATGGAGAAGGAAGATTCAAGAATCATTGGCCTGCTATCTTTACAAATCTTTTCCTCCCTTAAATGTTGTCTATTGTCTGTTTTCGTTTTGTTTTGTTTCTTTAGACAATACTTATGCTTTGTTAATTTAAAAAAAAAGAAAACTGCTTATGCTTCGTTAAACTGCCTATCCCCATTATTATTCTCGCTAGATTACTGTACTTCTTATCATTATTTTGTGGACACGGATTCTGTTGAAAATGCTTTGGAATCAGTTCATCCCCATGAACAAATACTTTACTTTTGTTGTTTTCTTTTCAAAATAAATAAAAGTTGTTGGACTAGATTACATTTTTTCAATACAACAATTCTGTGATTGAGCTTTAGAGGCTTCAACTTGTGATCTTTAAGAGTCTCTTACGTCAAATATCTCATCATTTTATGTCATTTTTATCTAAATTCCTTTGCTAACATAAGAGAATTTGTTTTCTTTAGTCGTCATAAGGAAAAGTGATCCTGGTTTTTGAAGAGTTGACTGCAGTCGTGGATGATTTTTAACTTTTCTATGTGAAACAGTAACTTGGTTCTCTTAAAAGCCTCTAATGTTTGTGTTTTTTCCCTGGTGGTTTATCTCCATCTGTCTCTTCAATAATAACCTGGCGCAGATAAATTTCATAGATCTGATGGTATGCCAGTTTCTCTTTGCAGTGGCAAAGGGGAAGAAGGGCATGGATGACTCAAGCATTGAGGTCCGACATGTGATTTACATGATGCTTTAACATGCTTGTTTTCAGCTATAAAGTATTTATTGAATGCAAGGGTGTCACCTGTGCACAACTCATTTTCATTTATTTAGAATTTTACTCTTCTGGTACATCTGATGTCTTTATTACATATGAAAGTTACAAATTAAATTCAGAAGCATTGCAGATGTTATAGGCCATATGTCTACATTCTTTTAAATGGTCATCTTGAATCTTCTTCAACATTTAAGATTTTATTCTGAAGCTTTGTTATAAAATTGTTAGAAAGATTTGCCCGGTGAAAAGTGTATCAAGGTTCAAATACCGTCAAGTTTAAAGAAGCAACTTGCTGATGATTGGGAGTTTATCAACCAGCAGCAAAAAGTAAGCAAACAGAATGCACACAAGATCTTTTACTATTTTCTTGACTCATTTGAATCACTTTGTTCAACTCAAATTTAATTAGTTGCGTTATATGATGAAATGCCTTAAATGTTGGATTTTTCACGTATCATACTGCAATCTAGCATGCTACTTTAGCTTCCATGATTCCTAATGCTGCCATGATAAAGGTTACATTATCAATTTTTTTTCAAGAATTTGATTAATTCTGCTTTCACAAATGTCAGATATAATTTAGGCATGATCATTGCCTTTTATCTATAGCTTCCTTATGTGTTGAAAACATTTATATTAGTGCAGCTTGTAAAACTTCCACGATCGCCTAATGTGGATGATATTCTGACAAAGTACTCAGAATATAAGTCAAAGAAGGATGGCATGTAAGTTTTAGCTGCACTTCATGTTCATATTGGATTACAATTGTGGAAACATTCTGTTCCAGTGCCTCTCATAATGAGAAATCTTTATACTGAAGATATTTTTATGTATTGTTTCCATGGTCGATGAGAGTTATAGAGTTATTTCAGAATGCAAACTCATGCCAAGTTTGATGCCAGAATGTAAAGCTTTAGAAAGTTTAAACCTGGCACTAATTTAAGATAAACATTACGAAGGTTAGAAAGTCAGTTACCAAACATGCCTATGAAGATCATTTATGTGCCGGAAATGCAATTGTTCTGCAACTTGATGTGAATGACGTAAAGACAGGGACTGCAATCCTTTAATTCATATCCTACAGCAGATGAAGGTTTTTGATGGTTGGTTTCTGCCGACAATAGGTTGATGGATAGTATTTTGTTTGTTACAGGGTGACTGATTCTCTTGGAGAGTTTCTGAAAGGGATACGATGTTACTTTGACAAAGCGCTACCAGCTATGCTCCTATACAACGAAGAGCGCCAACAGTTTCATGATTCTGTTGAAAATGATGTATCTCCTTCAACCGTATATGGTGCTGAACATTTACTTCGTCTATTCGGTATGTTTATAACCACATGCTTTGCCTATTTTTTCCTTTATAGGAGAATCTAGCTCAACGCTGTGTTATGTATATAAATCATCAACGCATGTAGTTCTCTAGTGTTCCTTGATATTTACTTGAGGTTCCTTGCAGTCAAATTACCTGAGCTATTGACACACGTGGGCATTGAAGAAGACACATTGACCTGCATGCAGCAGATGTTTCTCGAGTTTATCAAGTATTGGCTCAATCCATGCACATTCATTTGGCATTCTTTTTTGATTTAGATAAATCTGGGATTATGAATTCTTGTCCAAAGTGTAAGCAGGTCAAATTCATCACCACCTCGTCCTTGTCTCCTTAGTGATTTGGTCCTTTCAAATGCAAAGGATGAGGTCACTGTACTCATAATTGTTTTCTTCTCTGTATCTCGTGGTAATGATTTCACTAGTTGAGTGAATTTCAATGTGCCATGGCTAACTAATTTATTTCAAAAGCATACCATTTATCATTTATCAGTTTTTTTTTTTTCACTACATCTTAAAGCAGAACTTTTTTTGCAGTTGAAAAGAGGCTGTTGTGTTTAAATGCAACCGTTATATGCATTAACATCAGCTGAATATTTTCATGATGTTTGAGACATGTCAATGTGGTGATCTCGCATTCATATTCTCTAAAACATATTTGCTACTGTTTTAACCGAGCAGAAAGCAATCTGATTGTGTCCATGCATTAAAGGGTGGTCATATCTAAAGTTGCCTTGGGATAATATAGCATGGTTATCTATTCTAATTCAGAGTCGAACATGTCATTCCTTTCCAGCATTCTCATAAGTCTGTATGATTTTGTATTTGCACTGCACCTTGTGGTAAGAGAACATTGTTTACGTCGACTTGCAGATTTCTGCAGAAGAATCAAAGTGCGTTCTTTCTTTCTGCGTATGATGGGCCTAAAATTCCTGAAGATAAAGGGAAAGGCAAAGATGAATAAGCAGCTCCATGAATACCCAACCATACTCTTATCAGGTGGCTAGGATTTTCGCAGAATTTGTGTTGTGCCATTAGTATTCTTTCATACTTTCAAGGAGAGAAGCACTTGCTGGAATTAGTATAGGATTTGCTTTGTTCGATCTCAAAGCTAACGATCAACCGTAGCATCAATTCCCAGACCCCTCTAACCTCAGATGATCGGATGAGATGTGCTTTAGTCACAAGGACAGAAGTCAAAGTTTTGTGGCCAGTTGTTGGTGGTCTTTAATGTTTAGTCTTACCATAAATAATAATAAAAAACTAATATCTAATGGAGTTGGTCACTAACAACCACCAAAAATTTGATCATATTGTTAGGTCCTCCTCAGAATTGGCAATTCATCAGGTATCTAGATTAGTTGTACTGCTATCCTTTCAGTCCAGATTGCACTGCATTACAGAATGAATAGTCGGTGATAACATAATTTGGAATAACAGTTAAAGATCGTTGAGTCCATATGCTCGGTGCGCATTTTTATTGATTGGAAGCCATTTTGAGTACGCGCATCCAATATATTCATTATTTCCAGTCAGCCTGTTCAACCGATTTGGTGGAGCATGTAAAGAGTAGTGGGACGATAAATGATGGTTCTTACATAACAGTATAATATTTGGTCAACGTAAACATGGCAGAATAATCTTTCAAGGTTACTGCCAGCTACATCTAGCACAAGCCTGTACTTCACGTCTTTCTTCTCCATTCTTTCAAATGCCTTGTTAACAAAATCCAGTTTGACTACCTCTATCATCACTTCCAAGCCCTTCTCTGCCCATAAATCCAATATTTCCTGCGTCTCTTTGATGCTCCCAACAAAGCTCCCAGTTATTGTCTTATTCCCTGAAAGCATCACAATCAAACATTAGGCAAAGGGAAGTGTGGTGGAAACCTATATAGGACATAGTTGCAGACCTGTAATTGTTTGACTTGCATTAAATTGCAAGGGTTTAGGAGCTGCTCCAACTACGATAAGCTTCCCATCAACCTTAAGAAGTGGAAGGTAGGGTTCCAATGGATGCACAGCAGGAACTGTGTCGAGAATGTAGTCGAAACTGTCTGCAGCCTTCATCTTTTGCGCATTAGAGCTCACCAGAAAAGCGTCTGCACCAAAATGCTCTAAAGCTTCCTCCCTCTTCTTGTCCGAAGAGCTTATGACAGTCACATCATGTCCCATTGCCTTGGCAATCGACACCCCTAAGTGACCAACTCCGCCTAAACCTAGAATTCCTCCTTTGACATCTCTATTAGACCCAATGAATTGTCTCAGCGGACTATAGGCTGTCACTCCACCACATAGTAGTGACGCTGCCTGCTCCGGTGCAAGCTTGTCAGGTATACAAACCACAAACCTATAGGCATTTAAATATAAGTAACTCTTCGGACTATCTCACAATTATTATCTGAAAGGACAAGAAATAGTAGATGTACTCTAGCATATTGATTATATTAATGGATTCTCATGGTACCTCTGATCCACAACCATGGCAGTGGAGTAGCCCCACTGAGTGGTTCTTCCATCTCTATCGGGAGCATTATAAGTGAATATCCGCTTGTCACAGTATTGCTCCATGTTGGATTTGCAGGCCAAGCATTCCCCACAGGACCAAATTATGCATCCAACTCCAACTATATCTCCAATCTGGAGTTTGCTAACTTCAGGGCCCAACTCCACCACTTCTCCCACCACTTCATGCCTACAACTCAAACCAAACAAGAAATCCGAACTGTTGAAAACTCTGTTCAATCTACAACAAGGGGTTGCCAGAACCACAAATCTGCAATACTAAAAGAAAAGTTAAGGTAATCCAACCCCGGAACTAAAGGATAGCTTGTGAGGCCAATCTCCCCCCTAATCTGATGAAGATCAGTGTGATCAACTCCACAATACAAAACCTTCAACCCAACATCTTGTGCGCCCGTTTTCCTGTTCAAATGGACATTGAACAAAAACATTAGTGACTTCCCATCCGAGAGAGTTCTGTGGTGAATGGTGGGAAGGTAGTGAAATAAACCTAAGAGTGAAAGAGTAAGGTGAAAGATATCCTGATGAATCTCTGGCAGCCCATCCAATCACCGTCCGTCCTTCCATAGTCTTTGATTCAGTGACTATTTTTACGTTAAAATTTGTGGTAATGATAGATGTCTAAGCACAAGTGCAGTGCTTCTTAAATTCTTAATAATATGAGCATAAATACCATTAGCAAGATGCAGCCTCCTTCCACTTTCCTTTCTCCTTCTTTGGTCAATAGTCAATGAAGAAGCAATAATTTATATGTCTGATGCTGTTGGTGCATGGCATCTAACCAAAAGAGGAAAAAGAATATTATGGCAGGTTTGACTCTGGATATTATTGTTGAAGCATTGGGGTTGTTGTTCCTTAATAAAGATAATATTAATGCAGAAACTTCATTGGTTAGAGCACAAAACTCCAAAGTTTATGACTTGGAAGGTTGTTTCTGGATACAGTGCTGTAACATGAGACTATTTGATCTGCCATCGCTTACGTCATGGCTTACCGAGAAATGCATTTCTTATGCCGTTTTCTATACTGTGCCAGCGTCATGGCTTCGCAAGAGATGCATTCCTCAAACCGTTCTTTGATAGCAGACAGATCACTCCTTAGTATTAAAAGGAAATTTTGATTTCGAAATTCGAAGGTCACGCCAGACTCGACTCGCGTCTGTTGCCAGACTCCTTAGTATTAAAAGGTGTTGTGATATAGGTGCTGGAATTGTTTCCATGCAAAGGTGTTATTGGCGGATTTGGAAGGGATGAGAATTACTTTTGGATTGTGCAGGATCAAAAAATCGGTGATTTAGGCTCTAATAGCATGCTAAAAATTTGAAGAATAATGTAGTGTGATATTGTTTTTCCTTTGATTCAAGCATAAGACACATTGGTCTTAATATACATGTTTGGACTGCACATGATAATATATGAATAGAGAATTACAGCTAAATATTTAGTATAAGCATTGAAAGATAGAACAGTTGACTCGTCTCCTCTCCTCTGAAAAGAAACAGGGTTTTCTTGTATATTCAATAGCCCAAAGAAAATCTCTATCATCATAATCAGATAATATCCTATCGTAACCATGTATTCTATATCACTCCCCCTCAAGTTGAGTGGGGTTCTTTACAACAATCAACTTGTCCCGCAATGAACGAAAACGATCCTTGGGAAGTGGCTTGTAAGAATTTTCACGAGTTGATCTAAGGTGGGATAATGCAGCAAACCCGTAATTGTGTATTATATACTTTTTCTTGAACAAAATGGAAATCAATTTCCAAATACTTTGCACGAGAATGGGAAACGGGATTGGCAGTGAGGTAGGTTGCACTCAAATTGTCACACCAAAGAGTTTGAATGGTACGAAGCGGAAAACCAATGTCTTGAAGTAACATGTCAATCCATGTCATTCGGATGTCGTGGCTGCAAGGTCTCGAACAGTCGAACGCAAGTAGCGTAAAATATGTTTAATTGCCTGGCAATGAATCATAGTCGAAGCGTGCATATATTGGTACATCCGGGTGTCTAATTATTAGGTACTGCCAACCCCCGTCCCCAACACTTCATTAGAAGTAAGTTTACAGTCCTCCATTTGAGCCCGTTTCAATAAATCCTAGGTATATTTGTGTTGAGAGAGACGTAAGGAGCCATCTTTCCAATGAAGCTCAATGCTAAGAAAATAAGTAGCATTTACCAAATTCTTAATATCAAATTGACCTTCCAAAGAGTGAATTAAGAAAGTAAGTAGCATTTACCAAATTCTTAATATCAAATTGACCTTCCAAAGAGTGAATAAGGGACTGAACATGACTCGGCAAATTTCCCATAACCAAATTGTCATCGACATAAAGTAGACAAAATAGCAATGTTGTCCCCTTCTGATAAATATAAAGAGATGTGTCGGCTTTTGAATAAATGAAGCCAAAATGCAATAAAGCCTCCGTCAAACGTTTACGCCTCGAAGGGGGCATTTTTTCAAGCCACAAATCAACTTTTTCAAGGCATAAACATAATCAGGATGCACAGGACCAACAAAGCTTGACGGTTGAGACAGATGCAACCTTCCTTCCAAATTTCCTTGTAAGAAGGCGTTAGAAACATCAAGATGAGTTACAAACCAAGAGAACTGAACCACAAGAGAAAGCATTATGCGAATGGTAGTGGGTTTAACCACCGAGTTAAAAGTATCTGCAAAATCCATACCAAGGCATTGATGGTTGCCCTTGGCAACTAGACGAGCCTATTAATACCTTTCAATAGTACCATCCAGATTCTTCTTGTTTTGAACACCCATTTACAACCGATGACATTTTGTTGGCTATGAAATAGAACCAATTCCCATGTCCCAATGGAAATTAAGGCGTCATATTCATTTGCCATGGCGGCACGCCACTGAGGAGATTTGACCGCTTGACTATAAGTTGGATCATCATCATGTAGTTGAGCAAGTAACAATTTCGACTTTAGCTTGCTAGTTTAAGCTCAGGTAACCATGTGATGTGTTTCAGATGGATTGACTAGAGGAATAAAGGGAAAAGCAAAGTTCGATGAAAATTGAGGGTTGGTCGGCTGATTAGCGAGCAAAGTCTGTGTTTAAGGTAGGTGAGGCTGAGGACGATACTATAGGAGGTGCAGTTGGGAGTTGTGGGATTGGATGGGGATGTATGGATGTCATAGTAGGTGGTGGTGGAGGACCTGCTGGAAACTGAATTTGAGGAGCTTGGACATTTGTGTCAGGTGAATCGTGAACCCCAGAAGTCACAACGTCGTAACTCTAGTCAAAACAAAATAATTAGCCTATTATTATAATAATGGTGAGTTTAAGTCGATTCCACTGAGAGTGTGTGCAAAGTTTATGAAATAAAATTAATTGGTGCGTAGGTTTAGGAGGTTTTGGATTTTCAAATAAGAAAATAAAATAAAACTAGACTAATAAAAAAAATTAAAGAAAACATGCAAAAAATGATAAAAGTAGTGAATTCAGTAGAGACTCAGTTCTTTTATTCAATATTGGCCTACACCCTAATTAAACATATTTCAATGATTTGTTGTTCTCAAACCTCTCCTAGCAAATATTAATCGTGGGTTAATAGTTAATCTGAGTTTTCTTTTAGGTTTTGTTTATTTAACATACAATTATTAATTAAACCTAATCACCGAATAACCTAGGATACGATCTCTAAATTTAATTAGGCAGTAGCATTAAGAATTAGGAAAACTGATTAATCAATGCATACAATGCGTCATTTAACCTAGGTCATGTTATCCCTGATAATTACGAATCATTTGTCGCTAAAAATGAATTTCAACATAACAATTACGGATTATATCAAAATTCTAGCAATGAATTTGCAAATAAACAATTCAATGAACACATTAAAATTATCTTTTCACAATACTCAATAGATTCATACACAAATAACCAAACAATAACGAAATTTCGATTATTCATACACAAAACCAAAATCAATTAACCGAGGATAATACAATCAATTTCTAATAACATAAAGAAACAAGAAAAAAGGTGAAATACACTTAATCTGGGTCATCAGCATCGATGCCAGCTCCGAACTGGTGTTAGGAACTTAGCCTTCTATGTAGCACCCCACTCCTACAAGACCTGAACCCGACATCGTTGATGATATTCGAGTTCGTGCCCCGCGAGGGTGGCGTGCTAATGTACTCAATCATTCAAAAGTAGGTAAAAAAAATTTTATAACATAACATGCGGAATACATACTCAAATTGGCCACACATTCATTCATCATCATTTTCAATTAGCGCAAATTTTCAATAGTCATTCGGGCCCTTCCACAAATACAAAGCACT
>JANZXR010000170.1:29254504-29270702 GCA_027575705.1 Erythroxylum echinodendron | reverse complement strand
GTGCATATATGCTAACATTATGCATGAGCAAGAAAAATGCATTTCTTTAATCTCTCTTTAAGCTTACATGCATTGAAGTTTTATGTCCTAACCCTTAATATGGGAACGGGATGTTACATTCTATGGATCTCTCCAAAGAAAATGTTTCAGCCCCACTCAAATAACCCTACCCGAAACCCCCTAGGTTATTTCTTCATTGTGCCTCCAAGTCCTCTTCTATCGCAACCTTCTCTCTCAAGCTAGCTTCCCTACTCTCTATTCTCTTGGTATTGTTGTGTTGATGTGACAATTAAACATAGTGGTCCATCTTACTATTCACCTAAAACCCTTAGATGTGCATTTAAAGCAAAACGCATGGTCTGCGTTTTACGTTAACACAAGCATTGAATGCAGACAACATCTACATTCAACGCAGGAACGCATAACGCTTGCTCATACTGTCGTTTCCTGCTTTATGCTGCATGTGTTTTGAACTTTGTTATTGTAATATTGATCTATGCTTTCAACATCTGCTGCATTTCTGTTTTGCTCACCTTCAGCTGATTTCCTTTTGCATTTTGGTGCTGCACCTTTGCATGAAGCATGTACCACGATGAGCCACTTTGATTCATCTTGTTATGTTTTCATTTTTTTCTTGTCTTTATTTTTCTTCTTCTTATTCCATGAAGACAAGCGAAAATTAATCTTCATAGAATGGCCAAAATATAGAGCTTTCGACTCACTTTAACTTCTTTGCTTCCAAATTGTACCTAAAATCACATATGAGTTAAAGTGAGTATCTTAAGCAATTTTATATCAATAATCGCTAAGTATTATGGAATAATTTCACAATCAATTAAGCATTTATCAATTTCCCCCACATTTAGCTTTTGGCCGTCCTTAGGAAAAACATTAAAATTAAGCTCAAAGACCCAAAAACATTGACTCATTTCCCATATGTTCCAAGAATATATAAATGAGTGACTTTCAAAAATCATAACAAGATGTCAACATTCCAAGCTTTTACTTATGATCAATCAACATTCATCATCTTAAAAAATTGAGCAATCTAATGGTAGACTTAGAAAATATGTTTAAATAAATATATCCACGGGTAAATTCAACATTATTCATGATCATGACAATCCACAACTTTGCATGTCATTTCATTTCTCCACCACTTAAATTCACTTGCAAAATAATGAATCAAAGGACTTTTCAAGGTTGTAATGTGGATAAAGGTAAGATGAGATGTATTTTGGTTAAGTAACTTGAAAAACATTAAGCTATTGAAACAAAATAACACTCAATGTGACATCAAGTGCATAAATTAACACTCATCAAGATTGGGTACCGTCAGCTATGACGAATGTAATATTTATATTTCACAACCCAATTTAACGCTTACACACATTAATCACATGAAGCATATATCAATCCAAAGGAATCACTCATACAATTTATGCCAACAATACACTGAAACCACAAGAGTAAACCTTCTAAGCCAACATCTACCTTATATTTAATATACTCAAATAACACATTCATTACAACTCTAGGAAGATGCATTAATTATGAATATACATTGCTAGAAAAGTTTTGTGAATGTATGATTGATGAATTTGGAGTAAATCAAGCTTATTTAAGGTATAAACTTAATTACAAACTAGTTGTATACAAGCTATAATGTTTGAATGGTCAATATATTTGTATAAGAATACATAGCGGAAAGTCTATTGAGCATGCATTAAAACATGACACATATACATGT
Source organism: Erythroxylum echinodendron (assembly GCA_027575705.1). Taxonomy (NCBI): domain Eukaryota; kingdom Viridiplantae; phylum Streptophyta; class Magnoliopsida; order Malpighiales; family Erythroxylaceae; genus Erythroxylum; species Erythroxylum echinodendron. The sequence goes on along the minus strand of JANZXR010000170.1, from coordinate 29,268,952 downwards.
GTGTTCGTGAACCGCAAGTGTACGGTTGTCGAAATGAGTAATAAATAGGTAATAACCGAGTTGTGTCTATAGAGATTATGAGAAAGTTCAAATCTATGCTAGCTGACAGTGTTTGAAATCAGGTTGAATGAAATTTTAGGAAATTTAAAAGCAACGAAAAAAATTTAACTTAAATAAATTTTTAATCAACTACCCAATTCAATGCGACCAAAATAACTATGAATATGATAAATTTGTGCAGTAACTAATTAAGAAAAGATTGTAATCATTGACTAATTAAAAGTATTAACGGCAAAGGAAATGACTTTCTCTTAGGGAATGATATTTTTGTCAACCTTAATATTGAATTAGCTATCTTCCACAACTAAAACATCCTAACCTTGAAGGTAAATTTTAAGAGTAATTAATCTCCTTTTTCAAAGATGAATTAATTTATCTATTCTAGACGTCACTTAGTAATTCCTTACCTAAGTTCTTCCTAGAGTTTCTTAAGTCTTAAGCCTTTAATTTTCACCTCCTAAGTTTCTTGGGTCTCCCAACTCACAAGAAAATCCTATTCAAAATTTCCTTTAATCTTCTAGCAAAAACTCCATTTTTTCAAAGACGAATTTATACCAAGACAATTTCTAATAATCCAAAGGAATAACAAATAAACCCAAGGAAAAATCAACAAGTATATGAATATTGAGTCATGGATTTAGCAAAATTCAATATTAAAGCAACAAAATATCAAATCCATAAGAGAAATTAAGGTTCTAGCCACAAATCATCAAGCCAAGCAATTCAAATATATAAACTCTAGAAAAATTCATAAGGAATCAATTATAAATGAAGAACAAAGCTTTCCAAACTCCTTTATGTTGTTGTTTCTTTGGCGGTTAATGGTGATGGAGGCTACGGTGTTTTGAAGTTGTTGGCTGCGTGAGTGACTGGTGGAGTGGAATCAAAAGTGTCACTTGGAAGCTGGCTGTTTGTGGAGAGGTCATGTCATTTTGCAATATGAAGGCTGCTACGTTGGTGTCTCCCAAGCTACTACGTAAGTGTTGGAACTTGGAAACAGCCTTTGTGTGTGATGCGTGGAGGCTTCTTGGTGGGAGGCAGCTTGTGAGATGCGTGGAGTGAATGGAGAGTGAGCTGTTTTGGTAGAGGAGTAGAGAATGGAGAATGAGTGAAAATCTGAAGGAAGCTATGGTGTTTATGTGTGTGGGCGTGCAGTGTGGTGGATGGAGTATTTTTTCTTGGAGGCTTGCGTGAGTACTGATGTTTTTGTGGAGTGGAGTTGCGTGGAAGCTTAGAATGGAGTGAGTAGAGACAGCATTGGTTTTTCTTTTTTGCGTGAAATGGAGGCTGGGTTTGTCTTCGTGTGTAGCTTGAGTTGGATGGAGGCTGCTTTGGCTATGAGTGGCATGAATAAAGGCTACTGCATGTGTTTGTGGAAAGTGGAAGCTGCTACGTAGAAATGAGGGTGGTGTAGGTGTGGAGGTTGTAGGCGTGAAGTGTTTAAGTTGGACTGTTATGTTTTTGTGAGTGGAATGGAATCTAGGTGTACATGGAGGCTACTGTGATTGTTGGAGAATGGAGACTCTTTTTATCTTGTAGTGAGGCTATTTTCGGAGTGGAGAATGAGCTATGTATGGGCTGAAATAATTAAAAGGTGGGGGCTGATGTTGATCCTTGGCTAGTTGGAATAGATTTTTCAAGGTCAAATTCGACAGTGCATAAAAACTAAACAGTGACTATTTAGGAGCTCAAATTTTATCAGTATCTTTTTCTTTGAGTTAGCTTCAATACGAGACTTGAATCACGAGATTTTGCCATCTGAGTCAAAAGTTATGGTTGAAACATCATTGAAAAGTCATTCTGGAGATTCAAAATCTGACACAACATTGGGGAATTTATTTCTCATGAATTCCAACACATAAAAATCTGCAATTGGCTACAAAAAATCCATCAATGAGTCAAGAATTTAGGTATGAAATTTTAGAATTTTTGGCTAAACTAAGCTCGAGATAAAAATCCTACAATGACTAAAGGTCAAGTCTACCAAAAACTTAAAAACAGTGCAATTCGAGTCTATTTGTTTCATTTTTGCATTTTTCGTCAACGAACCTCGAATAATGCTAAAACATGGTAAACCAGCTATAGATAAACATAAAATGAATGTAAATGACTCTGAATTAAGTTCTAAAGATATATGAAAATATGAGTGTATCAATGTGCATAATTGTATATTCATATGATTAAACAAATTAGTGATTTGTGAACTATGTATGTATTGGATGACAATAGACGAGCAAGGTGATCGTCAACATCCAGACATTGTCGGATCATTAAAGGCAATAGCTTTTCTAGAGCATATTTTGAGTTAACTTAGATGTGTAAACTTAATTATATGTGTTTCTGCATAAATTGAATGTTTAATCTAAAATGTGTATACAATTGCTTGATAAATGTCCCACTTAGATCCGAGGAGCTCGATATATGGCATGTGTTTACCGAAATGAAAACATGGCATATGAAATGATGCATCTTATCACATTGAAATGCATGATCAGATGAAGGAGTGTGACTAGAGTGACCGAAGTGAGAAAAAGAGCTTTGAGCTTAGGATTATAAAAAAGAGCCTTAAGCTCAGATGATATGGACTCAGTGTCCACAATGAATAGGGCCAGAAATGATCTCGGTATTCAAAATGAATATGGGATAGTAAATTGGGTTGATAGGCACTTGGTCACAATAAAACAAAAATGAAAATGGAAACACATGTGCATTTGCATATACATCCCTACATGCATCAAATGATTGAATTAAAATGTATTATTGAATTGTTTTGAGATAATGAATTATAGTTGAAGTTAATTGATGATGTGTTGTGATATGCAATGCTAGTTTACATTATATGCTTGTGGAAGTATGATAAACTTGAATATACTTGTTTTGTGGTCTAACTTGAGTGAATACATCGATGATGGTTCACTCACCGAGTTTACAAACTTATCAAAATTGCAACATTGTTTTTTAGGTTTAAGGGAGTCCTAGCTACTAAGATGATATAGTAGAAGTCAAGTGCTTGCATTTTGGGGACAAGAATGGCTCAAAAGTTTGATCAGCTAAATTTTGAGAAGTCTAGTTAGAGTCTTGTGTATTAGCATCCCATTTCATATTATATTTTTGGTATTGTGATTGAACTCAAACAAATGTTGTGTAATGTATATGTGGATTGTGAATTGTAATAATGTGTGATTTTTATGTTTTTGGATGAAATAGGAAGAATTGAACACTTAGAATGCTTATGATATATTTGATGCCTTTAATGAGTTAGTTTAATTATCCTAATGTACCATTTTCATAGAGTATGTTCTAGAATATCCTCTAAATATTTGGGCATATACTCTATGGGAGTGGTATGTTATACTAAACATATAGAATTAAAGTATTTTACCATTAAGAAGATGGTTTAGAAACAAAGATTGTTTGTTGACCATTTAGTATTGATGTAATCTCACAAATTTATTCATTAAGGGTTTACAGCCAAAGACATTTAATGAACATGTACACATAATGAATCTTGATTTTATCAGTGGATGACATTTGTTTATGAGTCTGCAGTAATAATTTATTATTTTGTAATAGTGTACACATTTACGTTTTATTATTTAATAGAAAAGTCTAAGAGACATAATTATAGACCGTAATAAAATTTATCTATAACGTTAATTATGGATTTAGAATGGTGAGTAAGAAATGTTATGATATAAGGAAGAAAGTATTATAACTAATAAACATTTATCATAACTCACATTTATTATTTTTTATATAGAATTACTTGTGTTAATTTTTTAGGATTTAATTTTCATGAACTTAAAGTTAATTTTATTTAATGTTACGATTACTTTATGATTAGGTTAAGTACAAAGATTTTAGAATGGGGGGCCTAACATTTAATTAACTAATCATGACCATTTACCCGATTATGTTATTGATGTACTAATTAAATTATAAATGATATATATTAGTCTTTTTTCTGAATTTCCTAGATCCTGTATTTCAGCAAGATTTCAACTAAATGTTGTTATTGTTGATGATGATATATTAGTCTTTTCTCTATCTATTAAGATTTACGGTTAAAGAATCTGTTCATTCTTTTATAAACGTAACAAAAAGCTATAATTTTTAAATTATATTCTAAATTAAAATTATTTAAAACCTTTAAATAAAAAATGGCCCTGTTACCTTTCTTACTCTAAAGCAGATATTAAGTTCTTTTTGCACTATTCAATTCAATCTTGAAGTTTTACTAAAACTGTTGGGAAGACCATAATATGGTTTGATAAAGCTCGTGATGTCTGGGAGGATCTTAAAGAACGATTCTCTCAGGAAGATGCTTTTCAGGATTGTAGATTTGTAAAGTTAAGAATAAATAATATCATCTGTTGTATTCTTATATCACTAGAATGTTCCACATATGGGACACGTCATTATCTAATTGTACCACACCTTATATAAATAAAGGAGAGCACGCCTAGAAGCAACATTATGGAGAATTCATATTTTCCAATAATATTTGTCTTGGTATCAAAGCCTGAAAAATCGTCATTAATGGCATCAACTGGGAACCAATAACCTACCACCTCTCATTTAGAAACTGTCGTCACCATTGAGAACTCTAACCCTCTCTCTTTACCAGTAAACAGCCCAACCACAGAAGAATCCGCTATCTCGCTTAACCCTAGCATTCCCTTTCAGTTTCCACAGTCGTCCTGGTCCTTCTCTTTTGCCCCACCAATTTTCTCTACCACCCATCCTTCCACTCTCTCATATACATCGATCCCTATTTCCTCCCACCCGCCTTCCTCTGCTCCAACCTTCACCACTCCTTCATTGTTCCCAAATTTCAGTCCCTATACTCACCCATTCATGCCAGTGGCTCATCAAGCACCTAGTGTGCCCACAAAACCTGTTCCTTTGTTAAGCTCCCTGAATCAAGTCAACTCTATCAAGTTGGATGGAGATAATTTCATCACATGGGAATCGATGGTCCTTCCTATTATTAGAGATCATCGTCTTGAAGGATACCTCTTAGGTACCCAAGCTAACCCACCTGAGTTCACTCTCAATGTAGCTGAAGAAGTTCTACCAAACCCGACATTCGAAGACTAGTAAGCAATGGACGAAATTCTTCTAGTATGGCTTCTCAGCATAATGCCCTAGAGATTGCCTCTCAAATGACGCACTTTAAGACATCGTCTACTTTATGGAAGGCAGTGAAAGAATACATCAGTGCCAATACAAGATCTAAGGTCACCTTTTTGAAGAGTGAGTTTCAGCGCACTAAGAAAGGGAGTCTGAAGATGAAAGAGTACTTAGCCAAAATGAAATCCATCTTCGATAATCTTACCTTTGCTGGTGCTCCCCTGTCTATTGCTGATTTAATCACTCAAACTCGGTCTTGACACAGAGTATACTCCTATTGTTGTCCTGCTCTCTGAAAAAGAGAATTTGAGTTGGAGCGACCTTTAATCTAAATTGCTCACTTTTGAATCTCGACTTGAGCAACTTCAGTCTTCGACTCAATTCTCCCTTTATAATGCCTTTGCAAATTTGGCTCTTCAGCAACAGGGTCAAAATCATTTTGATGCCTCTAGAGGTAGAGGAGGAAGACGAGGACGAGGTAAAGGTGGCTGTGGAAATGGAGGCCGAAAGCAATCAGGTAAGTCTGATACATTTTGTCACCTTTGCAAGAAACCAGGACATGAGGTAGCGGATTGCTGGCACCGTTATGATCGCAACTACAGAGGACCTTCTAAGAAAAATGAGAACGTTTTGGCTTATACGGCAACCTCAGATACTGTAACAGACCCAGCATGGTATTTAGATACCGGAGCCACTCATCATGTTACTCATACTTCTGAAAATGTGGACTCTGTCAAGGCCAATTCAGGTATAAATTCGCTTTTGGTTAGTGATGGTGCTTCTCTTAAAGTTATCAAGTCTGGAAATTCTAAACTGATATGTGATAATCCCAGTAAGTCTTTGAAACTCCAAAATGTTCTTGTGGCTCCTAAAATCAAGAAAAATCATATCAGTGGATATAAACTCACCAATGACAATTCAAATATCTTTGTTGAAATTCATTCACATGGGTGTTCTATGAAGGACAAGAGTAGTAACAAAACTCTGCTACAAGGTACTACAACACATGGGTCTACTCGGGGTCTTTATCAGATCAAGAATGGTGTGGTGCCCGCTAATGTTGCTACTGTTAATTTTATTTTTGGCAAAAGCAATTCTGAATTAGAACAGAAATGTCAGTCATATGCTTTTCTTTCTGTCATTGAGTCTTGGCACAAAAGGCTTGGTCATCCACATAGCCAAGTGTTGAGGAAAGTTCTTAGTGATTATAATGCCGATTTAAATTTTAATAAAGATTTTACTTTTTGTGATGCTTGTCAACTTGGCAAATCCTATAAGCTTTCCTTTCCAGTTTCTCAAGCTCATGCTTCACACCCTCTAGATTTAATTCACACAGATTTATATGGTCCTTCACCAATTCAATCCACATCTGCGTATAAATATTATATCAGTTTTTTGGATTATTGTACACGCTATCTTTGGGTGTATCCTTTGAAACTGAAAGAGGAAGCACTGTCAGCATTTGTCCATTTCAAAAACATGATTGAAAATCAACTGGAAAGAAAAATCAAAGTGGTCCAAAGTGAATGAGGAGGAGAATACAGATCATTTAAACCTGTATTAGATAGTCATGGCATTATATTTCGACATTCTTGCCCCTACACCTCTGTTCAGAATGGTCGAGTTGAAAGAAAATATAGACATTTAGTTGAAATGGGTTTGACCCTTCTTGCTCAGGCCAAAATGCCACTCTATTATTGGTGGGAAGCTTTTTCTACTGCTGTGTATCTGATAAATAAGCTACCAACTCTAGTTCTGAGTCATATGTCGCCTTTTGAAAGTCTGTTTGGAAAGAAGCCTGATTACAGTGGCCTTAAAACTTTTGGATGTTCTTATTTTCCTTACCTACGACCATATAATCAGAATAAATTTCAGTTTCACAGTACTAAATGTGTGTTTCTTGGTTACAATGGGTCACACAAAGACTATAAATGTCTAAGTTCTCCCGGTAAAGTATATATCTCTCAGCATGTTATATTCAATAAAGAAGATTTTCCCTTCAGCGGTGGTTTCTAGAACTTAAAACAACCAGCGGTCTCTGAAGTTGTAGAACTCACTAATACATTTCCTGTTTTATTGCAACACTATGAGTTGCAGGGTCAACAGGTGAATTCGCCTTACAATTCTTCTCGGTCAAAAATTTTTGCAGGAGACCATATTAATGGTGACTCTCCTAACCCTCCAGAGCCTCTTAATCCACAACACATCTCACCAAATGCTGAACCAACTGCAAGCCCTCCATTAGATTTTTTCCCAATATCCTCACCTCCCTTTGCTGAGTTGAACACTTCTCCTCTACTTCCCAACAAGCCAAATAGCCCACAGGTGACTTCCCAACTAGTTGCATCTTATCCATCCTCGTATAATACCAATCTAAGCCCACAATCGCCTTTACCCACATCAGACCAACCACTAATCCTCTGTCCACCCAGTTTCCTATTACCTCAAATACTCACCCCATGCAGACTCGCAGTAAGCAAGGAATATATAAGCCCAAAGTACCTTACATTGGGTTGACTCAATCTGACATCTCTGTTCCTCAGTCACCTAAGGAGGCACTGCAATCACCACTATGGAATCAAGCAATGACCAATGAATTTCTTGCGCTAAAAAGGACTCAGACTTGGATTTTAGTTCCAAGACCCCAAAAGCAACGAGTTGTTGAAAATAAGTGGATATTCAAGCCCAAGTTCAATCAAGATGGGTCCTTTGCCACAAGAAAAGCACGGTTGGTGGCAAAAGGCTTCCAACAAATAGAAGGTGTTGATTTCTATGACACTTTTAGTCCAGTTATAAAGGCATCCACAATCAGAATCATTTTAGCTCTTGCAATTTCTCTCAACTGGGAGATAAGACAACTTGACATTAATAATGCCTTTCTAAATGGTTTTCTCACTGAACCTGTATTTATGGAACAACCGGAAGGTTTTGTTGATCCTACCCGTCCTCACTATGTATGCAAATTATCCAAGGCTCCCTATGGCCTCAAACAAGCCCCGCGGGCATGGTTTGATAGGCTCAGAAGTGTGCTGCTATCTTGGGGGTTCACTAACTCCAAAAGTGACATTTCCTTGTTTATCTACTCTAACAAGTCTCAGATTCTCATGACACTAATCTATGTTGATGACATACTAGTTACAGGAAGTAATGCTTATAACTTGAAGTGCTTCACTGAAAAGCTGCATAACATTTTCTCTCTCAAAGATCTCGGATCTCTTCATTACTTCCTCAGAATTGAAGCATATCGGGATAGATCTGGGCTGTATTTGACCCAAGAGAAATATTTCTCTGATCTACTGGATAGATTTCAAATGAGCAATGCATCACCTTGTCCAACTCCAATGGCTGCACATAAATCCTTATCAATACACTCTGGAGAGCCACTTGCCGATCCTTCAACATACAGAAGTACAGTCGGTGCATTACAGTAATTATGTAACACTCACCCAGATCTTAGTTTTAGTGTTGGAAAAATGAGCCAATTTCTCTCTAAGCCAACAACAGAACACTGCAAAGCAGTCAAACGTGTCCTGAGATATCTTAAAGGTACTATTTACTATGGAATTCATATTTGGCCATCAACCTTGCTTGACATTGTGGCCTATTCTGATGTTGACTGGGCGTCATGCCCTAATGATAGAAAATCAGTTGGGGGGTATTGTGTGTTCCTTGGGGAATCTCTTATGGCCTGGTCATCAAAAAAGCAAAAAGTTGTTGCTAGATCCAGTACCGAATCAGAATATCGCTCTCTGGCCAATACTGCTGCTGAACTCTGTTGGGTAAAGTCTCTTCTCTCTAAACTTTGCTTACGACTTAAGCATATACCTGTTATATGGTATGATAACACCAGTGCAGCAGCCTTGGCCTCAAATCCGGTGCACCATGCTAGGACCAAACATATTCAAATAGATGCTCATTTTGTAAGAGATCAAGTAATGTCAAAGCACTTAACCGTCCGATATGTTCCCACTGAGTATCAACTAGCTTATTACCGCATAAAACCTCTTCCACATGCTCGATTATGGTATTTGAGAGACAAGATAGGGGTAACAGTAACTCCATTAAGAGCAAGTCAAACAACCAGTGAAAAGAAAAAGAAAAGACAAGAACCTCAAAGTCAAGGAGGGAGTTAAGAATAAATAATATCATCTGTTGTATTCTTGTATCATTAGAATGTTCCACATATGGGACACACGTCATTATCTAATTGTACCACACCTTATATAAATAAAGGAGAGCACGCCTAGAAGCAACATTCTGGAGCATTCATATTTTCCAATAATATTGGTCTTATAAAAAGAGATATATGGTTTTAAAGAAGGTAAATTATATGTTACTAGTTATTATACTCAGTTGAAAATTCTATGGGATAAGATGACAAATCTAAGGACTATGCTGTTAAGACTGTCAAGTCTTACCAACAAAATGATTATATCATAAAGTTCCTTAAGGGTCTGAATGAGAATTTTTTTTGTTGTTCGATCCCAAAACATGCTGATGGATCCACTACCACAAATTTGTTGAAAGTTGATCCAAGTTTTCAGGCACTTAATTCCATCAAATTTATTGTTGAATTAATTCCATCAAAGTTATTGTTGAAGACTTCCATGATCTGCCAACGTTTTTACCTATTCTTTTGTTTTCTATTTATGCACATTAGCTACTGGTCTTAGAATAGCTTAAGCCTTTTTTTACTTTCTTACCCTTGTGTAAAGCCTATAAAAGGCTTCCTTACATGAATAAATTTGCATCAGTGAAAGAAACAAAATAGTCTTTGTGTGCGAGTGTATAAGTTTGTCTTAATATATAAGTGTGGTATTTTGCGTCAACAAAACTGGTACCAAAGTAGGACTGATTTGGTCTTCTTTTACTGGGTGTTCATAAAGAATATTGAAAAAAACAGGGGGGGGGAGACATAGGAGAGGGAGTGAAACACGAGAGTCTAGAGGGATGGCAGCATACTCTTTCTCATCTTCACAGTACAGTTTCGGAGTGTAAAGATGAGAAAATTGTTCATGTCGCAAGATTTGTGGGATCTCGATATGCAGATCCTGATGAAGCTACTAAGCTAAAAGAAAACAACAAGAAGCAATGTTATGAATACAGTACTAAATTTGGAACCGGATTGGGTTCTATTACGGTACTGTATCGGTACTGATTAATACCGAGTACTGTTTCAGATAATTTTTAAATTTATAAAATAGTCCCTAAATTTTAAAATTTACAAAATAGTTCATTATCATATTGTACAATTGTAGTTTATTTAATTTAGCTTTTTTATATCTTATCCGTTTTAGTTTATATATATCTTTATTATATTATAATTATTTCTATATATAATAATTATTTATATATAATATATATTCTATATATAATAATTATCTAAATATAATAATTTATTGTAAAATAATGAAAATAATTCAAAATTTTATTTTATCAAAATTTTGAATTATTTTTTTAGAATTGTTATTTTTCACATTCCATTTCATTTTATATTTAATTAGACATAATCAAAATTTTAATTTAATATATAAATTTAATTTAATAATTATTAATAAATATAATTAAATTTAAAATATATTTTTAAAATATATACATTTCAAATAAATTTTGATTTAATAATAAAAATATATTAAATAAATATTAGTTTATAAATAATAATTTTAAATTATTTATTTTAAAAAATAAAATATTTTCATTAATACTTTATTAATAAATATTATATAAAATATTAACATAAATTTAAATAAAAATATTTTATTTTAAGTTTTATTTAATTTATAATTATTATTAGTAATAAAATATTTATTATTATTTTAAAAACTTTGAAAAAAAGTTGGAAGGAGACGTAGGACTTAGGAAGGAGGGAGGAAATTTTTCAAAATTTTTGAAAATTTTGCAAAAAAGTCCGCCAAATTTTTAAAATTTTTGGTATCGGCCAGTATTTAAAACCGGTACCAAAACTTAAAATTCCATATCGGTTTTGGGCCGATATGGTACGTACCGGCCAGTATCAACTGGTGCAGAACGAAGTTCATAACCATGACAAGAAGGGCTCTAAAGCTCTATTTTTCATTCAACAGGCTATGCACAAGGGCATCTTTCCAAGAATTATGAATTCAACTATAGCAAAAGAAGCTTGGCAAAACGTTATAGAAGGAGTTCCAAGAAAATGCTAGAGTGATTACAGTGAAGCTGTAGAGTCTAAGATGTGATTTTGAGATAACAATGATGAAGAATGGCGAATCAGTTTAAGAATACCTCTCTAGAGTCTCCATGATCGTGAGCCAGATGATATAACCTTTAGAGAAAACTCAAGTGATCATATTGTTGCTACAAAAATACTAAGAATACTAACTCCTAAGTTTGATCATATAGTTGCTGCTATTAAAGATCAAAAGATTACAATTATTTCCTTTGATGAATTAGTAAATTCCCTGCAAGCACATAAGGCAAGAATCAATAGGTCAGTTGACCAAGTAGAAGAAAAATCCTTTCACATAAAGGGGAAGCCCTCAAAATAGGATGTCTCAAATAGTGAGGAAGAACAAGAGCAATATGCAACAAGACCATGCGGACGAGCAGGATTTCGTGGACAAAGAAGAGGATGAGGCCAACAATTCAATGTCATTATTGCAAAAGATATGGTCATACGAAGGCAAATTGTTGGAACTGGAAGAGATTAAATCAAGCAAATTATGTCTAGGAGGCTAAGAATGACTAAGAAAAGGAGGAATATAGACTACTCATGGCTAAAGTTGAAAGTGCATAGAGTGGAGAAGATGTTTGGTTCCTTGATAATGGTTGTTCAGATCATATGAAAAGCATTCGAGCACTATTTAATTAATTGCATGAAAGCTAAAAAATTAAAGTCAAGCTTGGTGATGACAAGCAAATACAAGTTGAAGGGAAAGGTATTGTGACACTGAGTAATGGGAAAGGTAAAGTAAAGCAACTCTACAATGTTTTCTTTATGCCAAGCATGTCTCAAAATATATTAAGTGTATGACAATTGATGTCTAGTGGATACTCAATGCTATTTGACAAATCTTTATGTAAGATCAAGGATAAGGAAACAAATCAGAATGTGATTGAGATCAACATGACGTAAAATAAATTATTTCCTTTGGAGCTATCAAATTTTCAGAGTCAAGCAATAGTAGTCAAGAAAATAAATGAGACCAAATTGTGGCATCAAAGGGATAGGCATCCCATTCTTAAAAGTATGAAGCTACTTCAACAAAGTGATATGGTGTGTATACTAACTTAACTTGGCTCACTAGATGTTTATGGGGGCTGCATACATGGAAAGCAAAGCAAGAAGCCTTTTCTTACTGGAGACTCATGGAGAGCACCTTGCAATCTTAAGCTTGTTTATGTAAACATGTGCGACCTTATGAAGATAGAATCCTTTGGAGGAAGTCAGTACTTCATGCAAAACAAAGTAGAGGCATTTGAAGCCTTTAAAAAATTTAAAGCCTTCGTTGAAAAAAAAGTGGACAATATGTTAAAGCTTTGAGAACAGATCGAGGAAGGGAATTCATATCGCAAGCTTTCAACTCATTTTATGAGGAGCATAGCATACGCAGAGAACTTACTGCCCCATACAAATCGGAATAAATAGAGTGGTTGAATGAAAGAATCAAACTGTCATAAAGACGACATGAAACATGTTACAGGAAAAAGCTTTGCCCAACCAGTTTTGGGTGAAGATGTTGCTACAGTTATCTATATATTAAACATTTAAACAAGAATTGTTTTCAATCAAGGGTAAGTCATTAAGGGTTTTTCGTTGCATTGCTTATGGCCTCAACTACTCAACAAAGGGCTACAAATTAGATGAAAAAGTCCATTAAATATATATTTACTGGCTATTGCATAAAGTCAAAAGCATACAGGCTTTAAGATCCTTTAATTGGAAAGGTAATCATTAGCAAACATGTGGTTTTCAATGAAGAAGGGAGATGGGTATGGCATGTAGGTGAGGAAGGAACCATTCAATTTGAGGATATTCCGTATGATGAGAGGCCACAAAATGAAATCAATAATCCTTCAGCTCCGCCAACTACGCCTTCATAGTCCACTATCTTATTACCTTCAAGGCCTAATTCACTTGTTTCTGGCAGCACATCCTCAAGTTCACAAAATTCAACAGATGAGGAAGCCATATGGAGGTTCAAATCCTTGCAAGATATATACGCAACAACACAAGCGATGTATGTAGCAGCCCCAAGTAGCTACAAAGAAGAAGCAGAAGAATTTGAATGAAGAAAGGCAATGGAAGAGGAGCTTACAGCAATTGAAAGAAATGACATATGGGAGCTAGTTGATCTTCCCAGATACAAGAAGGCTATTAAAGTTAAATGAGTCTTTAGAACCAAATTCAACGCAGATGAAAGTATACAAAAATAAAAAGCACAACTTGTTGTAAGAGGTATGCACTATAACAAGGAATAGATTATGAAGATACCTTCTCTTCTATTGCACCATGTGAAACTGTAAGATCTGTATTTTCTATTCAAAGAAAGGAAGAGAAAGTATACAAGCCAAAGAAGGCACTCTATGGTTTGAAACAGGCTCCTCAATCTTGGTATGGAAAGATTGACTCATATTTCATTCCAAATGGATTTGAAAGGAGCAAGAATGAGTCGACACCCTATACAAGGAGACAGCATAAGTAAGGAGTTTGAAATGTTAGATTTAGGTTTGTTGCATTATTTTCTTGGAATAGAAGTGAAGCAGGTTGAAAATGGTATTTTTATATCATAGAAGAAGTATGAAACAAATCTACTAAAAGGATTTCATATGTTAAACTGTATGATGGTAGCCACACCTATGAATCTAAATGAGAAGCTACATATGGAAGATGGTACATAACCAACTAATGAGTAAATGTATAGGGGTCTTGTTGGAGGTCCCATCTACGTAACACATACAAGACCTGATATTGCATTCTTAGTTGGTGTTGTCTCAAGGTTTATGCACTTTCCCTCAAAGCATCACCATAGCGCAGTCAAAAGGATCCTACGCTTTGTGGCTAAAGTGATTGATTATGAAATTTGGTATAAATCCATGCCATTTTGCAAAAGGGTTAAATATACTAATGGCGATTGAGGAGGCTATATGGAGGATATGTAACATCCCGTCCCCATATTAAGGGTTAGGACCTGAAATTTCGGTACATAAGAGCTCAAAGAGAGATTAAGGAAATGCATTTTCTTGCTCATGCATAATGTTAGTATATATGCACATAAA
>JANZXR010000170.1:29238774-29254404 GCA_027575705.1 Erythroxylum echinodendron | reverse complement strand
CCGTTAGGCCAACGGGAGTATACCTACAGCATACAAGTGAAGGATAGAGGTTGGGATCAGTTCGCGTCTGCATTAGTGTTTTCCTTATTTTTGTATAAAATTGTGTATTATGAACTTTTGTACAAATGATTTCGTCATTTATAAAGTCAAATTGACTTAAGTACTTTGTATTTGTAGAAGGGCCCGAATGATTATTGAAAATTTACACTAATTGAAAATGATGATGAATGAATGTGGGGCCAATTTGAATATGGATTCCGTATGTTATGTTATATAAAAAAATTATACCTACTTTTGAATGATTGAGTGCATTAGCACGCCACCCTTGAGGGACACGGACTCGGATATCACCAACGATGTCAGGTTCGGGTCTTGCGGGAGTGGGGTGCTACAGGATAGGTGGACTACCTTAAGATATGTATCCAATTTTGGATCAGGTGCAATCTGATGAAGTTCAAAGAAGCAAGCAACCACTGCTTTATCTTCTTCAGGAACAGAATACATGGCTGCTACATCCTTAAATTGTCAAGCAGTATAGTTGAGAAGGGTGTTGGAAGACCTTAGATAAAAGCAAATTAAAGCAACTATGTTGTATTATGACAATAAAGCAACTATAGTCATGACAAATAGTATACCATGGGAGAACTAAGCACATACACATAAGAGCTCATTTCATCAAAGATCTTCTTGCAGAGAAAACAATAGCCCTACAATATTGTAACACCAATGAACAAGTTGCAGACATTCTCACAAAGTCCTTATTGAGAGAAAAGCATGAGTATTTACAATCACTGCTTGTAGTATGTGGTTGTGGATCAAGGGGGAGTGTTGAAAGTTGATCCAAATTTTCAGGCACTTGATTCCATCAAAGCTACTATTGAAGACTTCCATAATTTGTTATAACAGTTGCAGCGTTTTTACCTATTCTTTTGTTTTTTTGTTATGCAAGTTAGGTACTGCTCCTAGAATAATCGAAGCCTATTTTTACTTTGTTACCCTTGTGTAAAGCTTATAAAAAGGCTTCCTTATAGGAATAAAGTTACAGTAGTGAAACAAACAAAACAGAGTCTTTGTGCGCGAGTTTGTGAGTTTGTCTTAATCTGTGAGTTTGTGGTTTTTTTGTTCAACAAAATTAACATAGGTTTTGCTTTAATTATGTTATAGGAAAGACAACTTAATTTGGGAATTCAATCTTCTAATACAATTAAGATGCCTCCAAATGCCTTACTTGTAAACTGTGTTTCTTATCAATATGTGTCTCTTAGAAAATTTACCAATTCTAATGTTGGAGCAAGCAAACCATTGCGCATGTTCTAAATACTCTCTAGATATACCATAGAAAAAATGATATAGAAAACATGACTTTTCAACAAGATTCATATCCAAACCTAAATTAATGAATTTCATAAATTGTATTGATAGTTATATGCTTGCAAATTATGGTCCTAATTTGCATATTCAAGCATATATTCCAGAAATTTTATCTCTACTGTGGTTCCTTTGTCAAGAACAAGATAATCTATGCAGAAATGGATGTACATGCAATTACAAGGTTTCATCACTTCTGCTTTTAATCAAGTTTGCAAATTGCAAAAATCTCTATATGGTTTAAAGCAGGCCAATTGATAATCGTATGCAAACTTACCAAGACCCTAATTGCAGAAGGCTTTGTTCAAGGCAGCTAAGATCCTTCTCTATTTGTTAAGGCCATTGGTGGTATATTTCTAGTTTTGTTAATTTATATTGATGATGTTATTATGGTGGGAAATGATCATAATGCCATCTTATATATTAAATCTCACCTTCATCAACAAATCAATATTAAGGATTTGGGAGAGCTACATGATCTTTTGGGGACTTGAAGTACGTAAGTCCACTGGGATTCATCTAACTCAAAGGAAATATACTTTAGAACTACTTTCTGGTAGAAGATTCCTTGGGTCTAAATCATTATATATTCCAATCGCGCCTAGCACACGACTTTTAAATCATTATATATTCCAATCATGCCTGGCACAAGACTTTTAAATCATTATATATTCCAATCATGCCTGGCGTCACCTACAAGTGGTACTCTCTTGTTAGATATTAAATTTTACAAGCTTCATTACTTATTAGGTGATTTGCATACTATGTTGTTTTGTGACAATCAATCTACCATTCAAATTGCAAAAAATCATATTTTTCACTAGCATACAAAATACATGGAACTTGATTGTCATAGTGTTCGTGAAACTCTTCTCCAGATTCATCAAGCTTCTTCCTATGTCAACTAAACATTAGTTGGCATACATCTTTACCAAGCCTCCGTTTAGCTCTTTAAGTCTAAGATGGGCTTGCAAAACTTGTACGCGCCAACTTGCAGGGAATATCTGAATATAAAATGAGGAAATTATTTTCTTTTTATTTAATTGTAACAAAACGTTATGCACCGTTTTGTTCCTTTTCTTTATTTTATTATTTCTGGAACCTAACAATTCTATAGCTCAGCAACAATTGTGTGTATAACAGAAATGACTCACTAGTAAAATCAGTTTTTCCTCTCCAAATTTGTTTTTTCTGTTAACAAGTATGGCATTATTTCAGGATGTACAAATCATGAATATTTTATACTAAAGGATTATACATTAGATCAAGTATTACTGAAAGAACGTAGGGTACTAAGGATAAAACTGCTAAACTGTGTAGTGGAGATTGCTTAAATGTCTAAATGTCGTTGTTTGTCTCCTTTTTGATGTGCCATATATGTTCAATTGGTTTTTGCTATTTTAACACTTAACGAAGAGGTTTGTAAGCCAAAGGGAGGGTCAGCGTCTATCTGATGCATGGCTCAAGGCTAGTGTCGGCCCTGGGCAGGGGTAGGCAGGGCACCTGCCTAAGGCCCATCAACAAAAGGGGCCCCCTTGCCTCTTGGAAGTTATCAACGTATGTGCAATACTAAATTACTAAGAGGGAAATTACCATTTTAAAGCCAGCCTCGTGATTATCCTTCGAGTTAACGTTAACTTATTATAGTTATAAATAGTTTTGAAGTATTTATGTGTATTTTTACCTCCTAATTTTTTAATTTTTATCAACATATGCTTTTAAGGCACTCCACTCAAAAATTGGCATTAAAAATTTTTTACGATTCTGTCTTTTAAGTTCTGAGTGTAATTTAAATGTAAAGTAAAGTTTCTGATTTTTTGATGTATTTTTAACTTATTAAATATTTCAATATGTTATAATTAATTTGTAATTTGTCATTAACGTGGACATTATATTAGCATTTTAAATCATAACATTAATATTAAATGATATTGTATTTATTTGTGTTTCTCATTTTTTATATATAGATTACTTATTATTTATAAAAATAATTTAATATTAATAAATAATTTAATTTTTGTAATTGTAATTTTATTCATTAATGTAATAATTGTTGGATTTGTGTTCTTGTAAAGTTCTTATAAGTTTAGTGATAATATGACTAAATTAAATAATTTAAGTTACTCAATTCAAAGACTACATAAATAGTTTCCTTTATTATAAAAATACGTGTGATTCTATTAAACATGTTGTAATTATTATTATTATTATTATTATTATTATTATTGTTATTATTATTATTATTATTATTATTATTATTATTAAACCATTTCCACAACTTATATAGTAGGATAATATTTGACTTAGGAAACTTAGAATATTATTTATTATCTTTTTCTTAGGTATGTTAATTTCTTGTATTTTTAAAAATTAGTGTTTCTCTATCATTAAAATTTGCTATTTGTTTTTTATTTTTAATATTAGATATTAAATTTTGCTATTTATTTTTTTCTCTGTCACAGGTATAATACCATTGGTATATCTTTTGATATATTGTGAAGCTATTAGTGTTTGGTTTTGCCTGCATACTTCTTCCAATTCTATACAGATGCTTTTGTTCTTTTTCTAGTCTAACTATGTTATAATTGGTTTATATTATGCTGCCTAAAAAGTATTTGTCTTTAAGTGAAAAAAGGGGAAACAAATGCAAACAAGTATAACAGTTGATAGAATCCCAAAAAGGAGTAATTAATAAATTTATCAAAAGAGTAGGCTCCTCTAGTGAGAGTCTCGAGGAATTCAAATGTTTCAATTGCTTATCGAATTCTATTGACTATACCTATGACTGTAGCATCAGCTGAGAGAAGTTTCTCAAAGTTAAAATTATTGAAACCCTATTTGAGATTATCAATGTCACAAGGTTAAGTGGTTTAGCTATGTTATGTATTTAGAAGGATATGTTGGACAATATAGATCTTGATAATATTATTAATGCTTTCGAATCTAAAAATATACGGAGAAATTATTTTTCATAAATTATGATCCTCTGCGTATTTATTAGTACAATTCTCTTAGTGTTTTGAAGTATGATATTATTGTTTGATTGCTGCTATTAATATCTTATTGTTATCGTTACTATTCTTAGTGAATTTATTGTTAATGGTATTTGTAAGATATTATTAACTGATGTTATGATCATTTAATATTTAGTTGAGTATGTAGACTTATAAATTGAGTCATTTATGTTTGTATATTGTCGATTTATCATAGCCCTTTCTTTTATTTCGCCCGATGCTATAAAACCGTAATAACAGCCCTGCTCAAGGCTGCAGTAGGGATTAAGATATTTGGTTTTATTCAATGGGAAGTTCCATTAGCAGCTTCAGTGCTTTAAAGTTTACCATCTCCCAAGCTCTCATGATCGTTCAATTTTTACCCAATTCAAGGGGTTGGTTACAATTCCATTATCTGACTCCATCTGCAAAATGAAATAACTACAGTGGAAGTTGGTTTGACCTGCTGTAAACTCCGTTATAATTCCATAGTTTTGAGTATCCTCGATATCTCCTTTTTCACCTTAAGTATAGACCTTGACCTGGTGACTTTAATGTCATAGCGTAATCACAAAAGCAAACAAATGTTCCTCTGATCATATTACCTGGTAACAACGAGTCAAGTGCCTGCAGAGTTGGCAACAGCTGCGGCGTCAATTAGGCTCACCGCCGCTTAAAACCTGAGGACAAGTTCTATATCATATCAAGAGAAAGGGGTAGAGTTCAACTTCTGTTCCGACTTAATGGCATTTGTATTATGTGAATTATGGGATTTTTTTTTTATTGAAGAGACTGAATTATGGATATGATAAATTCCTTATTTATGTTCCGTCGTAAGTATGTCCCATTGGAGCATTGCTTATCGAGCAAAAGAACAAAGCGTGATATGTTTCATGATTACGCCGAGTCCATGATTATGCCTATTCGTAACTTGTGATTATTGCCAAATCTCCATGTCCTCACATGACTGTATACGCACTCTAAATGGTCCACCTTGATAATGGCGCCAGGATTTATCATTATCCCACAACCTGGAGCTACACTATCTAACAAAGTAACAAAGATAATTGCTTTGTCTCCTCCTATGGAACATGCAAGTTTGCATCCCGGTGTCTGAAGTTGGTTTGGCCAAGCATAAAGCATTGCTGTGGTATCATGCAAACTTAAAGTAGTTCAAATGGAAAGAGTAACTGCTAGGTACTAGATAACCTCAACTACCTTCGACTTAAAAACTCTCGACCAGACCGATCCCTATATATAAGCTTGGCTTGAGATTCCGCAATCGATGCGTGTGCAGTAAAACGGTCATAGTTGCATTTAGCCTTGGGCAACAAGTACGCGAACTTGCCGCTGAATTGGCCTTGTCTTCAGGTTTTTCTGGTCTCGTCCTCACCGAGAAGAACAGATTCAATCTCATTTAAACTAGTCGAGGACGACGAATTGATTAAAGCTAATGTGAAACTAATACAACGATTATGGGCCAAGACATTTCTGATTTTTGTTTATATGTTTTTTTTTTCTCGCAGAGATTTTCATGAGAAATCAGCACCTCAAGACATCAAGAGTTCATGCCCCGAACATGCTTTTAACTAGTTTTCCATTTTCCAGTAGAATTTGGAAACTTCGCAGCGTCATCGTCTCTCTACTCCCAACTTTTGCCCACTGTACAATAACGAAAATTATTCCCAAAAGAAGAGGAAAAGGAAAAAAACAAAGGTCCAGTCTTTCTCTATCTTTTCTCTTTACTCTGTTCAGTTTCATCAAACTCCCTCTTCTCGCTCGCCCATTCGCCATTCACTACTCAATTTTACCCACCCCAATACGATTCATTGCAACATTCCGAAACCCGTCTCCCGCCGCCGCCTGATAGCACATGCTACCAACCCCACCACTATAACCATTCTGCTCCATCATATAATTTGTCACTTCTCTCCTTATCATATCCTGCATAACCGCCATCAATTCTGCATTAAAACTCATAAACCCTGTCCCCGTACCACCATTGACAGGCTGGAACGGAGCAGAAATCGGAGATAGACACGAAACTTGAACTGGGTTCACCGGGGGTACGGGAGAAACTTGAGTTGACTCATGAACACAAGTAGGCATTGACTCAGAAACTCGAGTGGACACCTCCGACGAGTCGGCACCAGGAAGAGACAAGCAGAGTGATGTCAAGGGGTCGTCGTTGTTAGAAGACGACGTCGTCTCCACAGGAGGCATAACACCGCCAGTCCTCGCCACAGGTCTGTACACGTGAGAAGACGACAAAACGGCTACACTTGAATCGCTGACATCAGATCCAGACGGACTCCCAGGATTCATACTAACACCACCCGACGATCTCTTAAACGGCGGCTCACAACCGCCCTCCTCCGCGGACGAATTCGGCATGCACTTGCGCTTAAGGGTGGAGTTCCAGTGGTTCTTAATCGCGTTATCGGTACGGCCGTTGAGGAGACGCGCAATTGTGGCCCACTTGTTACCAAACCGCGCGTGGGCGCGTATGATAGTGTCGTCCTCCTCGGGTGTAAAGGCGCGATGCTCCACCTGGGGCGAGAGCTGGTTACACCACCGGAGGCGGCATGACTTGCCGGAGCGGCCCGGAATGGATTTACTGATCAAAGACCAGTTTCTAGGACCGTGCTTTTGAACAAGCTTCTGCAACGCTTCGTCTTCCTCGGGGCTCCATGGTCCTTTGATCCGATCCATTAAATAAATGTTTGAGAAAGAAAATGTACAAAGAAAGGGCAAGCCAATTCTAGTTTAAAGCTTGGCAAAGAATTGTAGAGGGTGTATTTATATAGGAATCTGTAGCGTGCAACTGATATTTATATGTGTGAAGGGAAGAGGAGGATGGTGACCGGAAGAGGAGGTGAAAAGGAGGGGAATTTCGAGGCAAGCGGTTGGGGTTGGGATACAGCTAGCAACGGACACGCGTCACTTCCTTCACTACTCATTCCTCTCTTTCTCTGCCAATGTATCGCTCTCTTTCTGTTTTTCTTACTTTATTGCTGTACTTGCCGTTGAAGGAGCGTGCGCTGCACTGTCCGTTACTTTTCTGCTCTTTTGTTTAGTTTTGTTGGAGTGGAGTGGACTGGAGCGGATGCCTCCAATCATTTTAACGGAGCGCTCTACTTGATTTTTATTTGGATTCAAATTTTAAAACTTTACTTAAACAGTACATATAAGGAGTTAACTAAATGAAGCAGACTTCTCTATTTATTACACCTTTGAATGAGATGTGGGGTACACGCTCCTAAATGCCGTGTGAGATGGAACGGAACGGAAGTATTCCACAGGAAGATACGTTTGCCATAACTGTTCGCTTCCTGGTTTGGAAGTTAATAGACAAACAAACAGAAACCTTCGCTAATATGTATTATTATTATTATTAAGATGCTAATAAATTTTTGTTATAAAATACGTTTTTTTTCTGAAGGCAAAAGGCTGAGGCCTGAGAGCAACCCCCTTTGACTGAGAACGCGCCAGGCTGTACACCATTTTTCCGTTTTTATGTATACTTTCAAATTTTCCATAAAAGACAAAGAAATGCTGAGTTGGCACAAAACGACAAGAATGGTCGCATAATCGGATGACCACTCATTAATTTTTTAAAAAAAAAGATATGATTTTTGCTTGTCAAATCCAGCCAGCCTGTAAGCCTGCCACCACACGACCTTTAACGGCCTCCTTTCGCCTCTCACGCCGACAACTTCCGGTCACCACTATGACCCTTTTTGGCTTAAACGGTTAAACTTGTTTTAGATCAGTTAAATATTATTCAATTTTTATAATTATATACTCATATTCTAACTTATATTAGTATTCTTATAAAATATAATTAGTATAACTGTTATACAATTTTAAAATTAAAATAAAAGTACAGAAAATTGAAGAGATTTTAACTAAAAAATTAAATAGAAGGTGCCGAATGTAATAAATAATTGAGATAAGGAAGAAAATATCCGTCTCTTACATCGTACCCACCATCTAGGCAAGTATTTCTCCTCTTGTCTTTTGTTGATACTCTACTATAGATATTTTATGAAGACTGCCTCTTTTCTTCTCTTCTTTTATTTTCTTTATATCGCTACTTGTCTCTGTTCTTTCAGTAAGGTTCTTTATATCGCTACTTGTCCAGCATAATATGAATTAGGAGGTTATAACTCCCATTTTTGGAACATAATTTCACATTTTGTCGTGTTAATGGGACAGAAAAACCCTAAAGTAGTTAACTATACCTTATCCCGTAGCACATAATTAATGAAGTGTATCATTTAGTGGTGAAACAATAAATTTTACACTGTGGTTGGTGAATGGAAATCTGCAATTGCTCTTGTTTGTGACACGTATTTGAAGACAATAATAGTATGGGAAAACGTGAAGGCAAGTTAGAAGTGGATAAGAAGCGGCAAGAAAGTGGGTCAGTGAGATTAAACTGACACATTCATGTGGATAACTATTTCGATGACCCCTACAACATTAGAGCAATACAAGTCAATGGAAGTTTATAATATTTCTCTATTAAATATTAAAAAGAATCACCGTACAACTGAATAATAATACCCTATAAACTGAATTACTAATAAATGTGATAATTTCTATTAATATAATATGTAAAAATTAAATTAACAAACGTTTACTACGAATACGACTTTAATTTCTTACTTTAAAAGGAAAAATATTCATAAAATTTAAAAGAAAGACTAAGGGTACACTTTCTTTTTCATATAGGTTATTTAAAATTAATCTTTTTATTAATTAAAGATAAAATTATATATTATTAAATTTCTTCAAATCCTAAATACTTTTTAAAAAAAGGCCTTAAAAAAGTGCAGAGGGGAGATACCGGAAATCGTACCTCAGTTTCTATTTTCTAACAGTAACATGAGACAGCTGTCAACGGCCGACTGACTCTCATTTGGATTTATTTATCTTCGCTTTTTTTGTAATTTTTGGTACCGTCCACCACGATTACATGCGGGAAGGATTAAGGAGACCTTATCACATGCTTCGGCCTCACCTAAAGGAGACACACGTGCCACTTGCTTCCTCCGGACCAGGCGACCTGCAACACACATTGACCTCTCATTTTAATTGCATTGATCTATTAATTTATGCGCCATTAAATATTGTGAGATGTTTTGCTTTTTCTACATAATAAAACTGCATTATAATTTTATTGATTATATAAATTAATAATTTTGAATTTAATTAATTAACAATATTTCAATGATAAAATAAATTCATGCATTAAACATAAATTTTAAAATCCAATTCTTCAAAAACTTTAGGGGCGTCCCTGTCACTTGATTTACCTGGATTTTTATTTTTTTCTTTTTCTACAACAATCTAAAATGCGAAAAATATTTACTGTAACGTTTTACAAATTTTAAAGAAGGTAATTACCAAAGCTTAGCCCGGTCACGGGTCACGAGAGGCTCAATTAACCCAATTCTGAGTTTCTGACCCGATATCAAAAGATCTTCTGGTATAAGATTAGAAGACACAAAAGATCTCGTCACCGATCAATTATTAGAACGGACTTAGAAGCACGTGGAAAACAAGGGAGTCATTGGTAATCGCGTCAAGGAATTGACAAATGTGACAGTTTTTCAAGACCACTCACACACGCGTTGAATTCTAACAGGTACCAATTCTGTACTAGAACTGTGATACTTCAACTTCAGAGACACGCGTACCTATATTATCACCGGTCATGTTCTGTTCCTGAACCGTGACCCTTTAACCTTGTTTTTTTTTTTTTAACCGGACCGCCGCGTCATCAAGGTCTACTCGATAAATGGACCCCACAGGAACCTTGTCGTATTTTACCTTGGGTGGCACGTAGAATTATTGTTTATTTTTTGAAAGAAAATGGAAATGATGTTCCTTTGGATTTTACATTTTAGAACCGCCAATGCGATAAGCGAAGGGGGTGGGTGGCCACGTCACGTGTAACTTTACCAGCTATAACGCATTGATCCATTATTAATTTATATTTTTTTATTTAAATGAATGAGACAGGATCTGGTATTGTAGGTACGCTTGGGATGATAAAATAAAAATATCCCATGATTCCCGCTACTGTAAGCCGTATGTATCTATCGTACCGTTTTTTCTCTTTCCCTTTGCTTTTGTTTGCTTTTTGGCAGTTTCGTGCAGTTCTGCTTTTCTTCTGTTCTTTATTTTCTGTTGAAGGTGATGGAGTTGAATTTGCCTACGTAAATAAAATTTTTATTTCGATATAAATTTCCTTTTTTGCCATGTTTTCAACAGCTGGAATAACTGAATAAAACATAACTAAAAAATATGCTAATTAGTGCTCAAAACGTATATAATTTATCTTTAGTTGACATTATTCTCTTCTTCGTTTAATAATTTGGGTAACAAGTTAGGTGAAACGTGTCCCATGACAGTTTATGATAGACAATAAGGCATGTACCTGTGTAAACTATAAATGCACTATACGATAATTAGCATTCATGTGTGTAGTCTTTTTTGCTCTTTATTTGCATATTTGCGTTTGGCAGAGCCGTGCATGTCCTTGAAACGGCGTCCCAAGATTTGGAAACGTAAAACGTATACAGTCCGTTGCTTCACGCCTCCGTCAATAGACGGCCGACTTGATAATTCTCCTTCCAACTAGTACAATTACACAAATATAAAGTTTATGTTAACGACGAGGGAATATATAAGACTTTACTTTAAACGTGCTCTAATCATTCATGTCAGTCTGTCCTTTTGTTTTAGTTGATATGCTTTATAAAGTAAATTACTCTTTTGGATCTTGTGATTAGTTACTAACAAACACCAAACACACTTCCCAAATGAAACATGTTCAAGCATATGATTGAATATTTATGTTCGAGGAGGGCCTTTCTGTAGTTTTACCTTCTGTATTCTCAACCCAAAGTTAGTGGCACTTTTTTGTAATTTTATTGAAAATTAATATTCCTTCAATTTTATAATGTAATTAATCGTGTGATGAGATCTATGCCCAGTTTTCCATAATATGCACATGGAAAGTCGAATACTTCATTGAAACTTACAGGGCTATCTCCCTTGTCAGGTTAAATGCATACTATAGAACAAATTCCTCATCGGTTGATGCATTGGCCCTTACCTGGAGGGTAGGCGGAGATGTATGAGGACATGCGTAGTTCAATTAACAGCGTAGTTCAGATGTCTTTATGTGTCCTAACAATCCTACTTGATTTTGAAGCATCACATTCAATTTACATGTCCCGGTGGAGGTACTAGTACTACGGATAATCATGGACAAAAAGTCCAATGCAGCAAATGGGTGATAGGCATAAAAGTTGCCATGAGCTGGGAAAGAACTAGTGGACGTAAGAACAGGCAAAAGTAAGTTCATTCCTGGCCTACAAAGTCGCGCAATGCGAGAAAGTAATAATTGTCCTTCCAAGGCAATTGAGTAGTAGTACCGTAGTATAAGCAAACAAAACAGTATATGAAGTTTCAAGTTTTGTTTTATAACTTTAAAAATAGCCTAAGGAAATATAAATTACGTGCTTTTTCATACGTAATTTACATAAATTAAAAAACCAATTGAGTCACCCTATCGATTGAGCCAACTTTGATATAGACCACTCGTAGTCTATCCAATGCAAGGGTTCCATGACAAAATCGTCAAAACGCCCTTTTATTGTTGTGGTTATGCAAGATTGGTCATAGCCACCCAATGAAATGGGCTTTTTTGTCAAAAGTGGTGGAGCCCTGTGTTTCTGTTTCATATGGCCTGTGGTTAGGTCAGGGGTCATTTTCTATTGCAGCCTTAAAGCTGCTGTGATTGGCCTCATCGATTTAGAGATGCTAATTGGAATTCATCGTAATTTTGTGTTCTATTATCTACTGATTTCATATTCCAGTGAGCATTCCACTTCAAAGTAGACACCGTCCAAAAGTTTAGCTGGCGTGTCCAAGTTATCCATTAACATGTTTAGTACTTGTTACCTCTTTCTTTTTGTATCTTTAGATGCACCGGGTCCTGGTTTGGATTAAGAAACGAATCTATAATCTCCCAATCCAGTAACCAATGTATATTGACTAGTTACTCTCAACGTACTGCCTTTCGGTTGATCTGTAATGGCAATTGCCCGTTTGTTGAATTCTATTATACCTTATCACGATAACAACATAATCTACCAAACTTCTATTATCTCTTTGTCAATCAAACATGGAACTTTCAATTCATTTGGCTTTTATACTCAATTATACCCATAATCTTTAGTATTAGAAGCTGTTTGAAGAATCCCTCTACCAGCTTAACCACCTTAGGCGGCAATTGTAGCCAACTGTTGTCAAATGGATTGGACGGTAGGTGTGGCTCTCGTGGGGCATTATTATATTATTATTCTGCTGCGTTCAGTTTTTCTACAGGAAATTTGTTTGTGTGATGAGGATATGTGGGGCCTTATCTGTTAAGGTGGTTGAGTGCTTATGGGGAACTGGTCCTTTTCTAATTTATTACGGGCTTGTCATTTTGTATTTAATGTTTTCTAATTTTGTATTCCTTACTTCTTTATTTTTTTTCTGTTAAATGGACATCGACCCGTAACAACCCAATTATTGTAGGCTCATGTTTAAAATAAGCTTTCGATCGTCATGAAGCTGGAAAACGGGACTCCGGTAGGGCTTTTTTTTTTAATAATTTTTTAAAATTGAAAATATAAAATAATTTTTTTTAGTTAAATTTGGACTTGAATTACTTAAGTTTAGGCCTATCCAAAACTTAACTCTTCTAATAAAAGAATTAGACATAGAGTGGTTCAATATAAGCTTAATCCTATAAGCTCACTCGAGGAAAACACCTAAATATGAGCCTGCAAATTATCATTCTTAATTTCTAGTCGACTCAATCTTGAATAAAAAGTTACTAACAAATAAAACTTGGTTGAACTTCAATTTATTTTTTTAATAATCTGGTTACTCTAATGTTGAGCCTTAGAGTAATTGATAAAGTTACTTTTTTATAGGTTCAAATCACGAAAATAATCTATTTGTAAGAGTATAAAAGAAAGGTTGCATATATTATAACTTTCTCGTATTCTTGCAAAGCATAAACTATAAGAGGTTTTCCAACCTCTTACCATCGTAGAGCCATATACAGGAGTGATAAAAAAAGTCCAGCTATAACTCCTAACAAAAAAGTTAATATCCAAACCCAACCGCACCAACCTGACTAGATAGGTTAGAGCAAAAAGAAGGGTTTGCAATAATGTTGTTGAATTGTGTAGCACTAAGGAAAAGCAGTGAGTGACAATAAGTAATACGTTTATCCAACATTTTGAATGGAAGAATAACTAATTTTGCTTTTGAGGATATGTTGTCGTCTAAAGAGGCTTAGTGTTAGGTATTTGCAGTAAAAGATAAGGAGGAAAGTGACACATTCGATGAATGTAAGGCAATTCTTCGATAAGCAAGATGTGATTTGTATTTGACAAAACAGATAAATGATTTTTATGTTTCAGTTAGTTTGCTTACATAAGGTCCTTCAGTTCAGTTACCAACCATACAGAAAAATACTGCCTTTTCTGATGCATACTGTACGGGCCAGTTGCTGGCTGATGCCACTCTCGTACTTGAGTTTTCATACTGTTAAACCTTCAATCAAATATATATTTATATTTGACAACAGAATGTACGAAACTCATTCTAAAGGCAAGAGGCTTTGTCTCGACTCTACATCACTCTTTAAGAGGAGTTCAAATGATAATATTCCCACCCTACTTGCCCACCAAGTTGCACAATGGCTTCTCAATATCAATGTCCATGAAGTTGGCCATCGTTATTATTTGAAGTTTTGACGTCGACAAACTAACAAATAAAAGAGAAGTACTTACTTCACACTTCTTTGTATTCGTTGACAGTTGCCAAGATTTTACGGATTGTGAGCTCCCAACAAAGTCAACTCATTGACGGAGTCGCAACCAAACCTTTATGAAAGCTCTCAAATAAGCAAAGAAGATTGTAACTAAGATCTCAGAAGTGTTAAATGAGTCGGGCTGGACATCAAAGAGAAAAGTCCAAGTCCATGCCTATCACCTTTGGGAGTACACGTGTCAGCTTGAACAGAAGCTTCCACAATCACAGACGATAGAACCCATACCAGGCTCAAAACATGGTGACAGCATCACCGCCCCAGCTCACTTTCTCGCTGACACGGTTTCGATCATCGCGACACTCTATCCGGTGTTCCTCCTCTCCATCACAAGCCATGGACCAGCCGCGAAAGCGCGTGGTAGTTTGCGGCGGCGGCGTCATCGGAGTCTGCACGGCCTACTTCCTGGCAAAGAAAGGCGCCGCCGTTACTCTCATCGAGAAATCATCGGTGGCCTGTGCCGCATCCGGAAAAGCTGGCGGCTTCCTCGCTCTTGATTGGTGCGATGACGGACCACTCGCGTCCCTAGCCCGCGCAAGCTTCAATCTCCACCGTTCGCTTTCAGACGAGCTCAACGGTCCCCAATCTTACGGTTACCGCCCGGTGACCACCCTCAGCGTCACAGTCAATGAATTGCAAACGCAAACCAAGTCGAGGGATAGAAATCTGCCTCCTTGGGTTGATGGGCCGACCAAAAGCGCGAAAACAATCGGGACAACGGCAACGACGGCTCAGGTACACCCGCAGCTCTTTACAAGGACTTTGTTATCGAAAGCCATTGAGAGCTATGGCGTGGAGGTGGTGATAGGAAAGGTGGAGAGAGTTAGGGTGGTCGGAGGGCGAGTTGAATCGGTGGAGGTGGCGGATGGGCGAGCTATAGAATCGGACTCGGTGGTTTTGGCACTTGGGCCTTGGTCAGGAAATTTTGAGATGTTGTCCCCGTTGTTTAGGGTTATGGGCTTAGGGCTCATAGTATAGTTTTGGAGCCTAAAACCCCTGAAGCTATAAGTCCACATGCTCTTTTCCTAAGTTACATTCCTGCTAGTGGAGGGACACCCATGGACCCTGAAGTGTATCCTCGCCCCACAGGTATGTTAAGCTCTCGTGTTCATGAATGTGAAATGTGTTGTAACTGTATATTTGTTTTGTTAGGGGAGGTTTATGTGTGCGGAATGTCATCGGTAGTGGACCTGCCGGAGGATCCAGAAGAAATAGTTGGCGAGCCAGAGTCGATAGAGGCGTTAAAGACGGTGGCGAGGACGGTTTCTAGCCATTTGGACGCCGGCAGAGGGGCGAGGATAGCAGCGGAGCAAGCCTGTTTCTTACCTTGCACTGATGATGGTGTGCCTGTAATAGGGGAGG
>JANZXR010000170.1:29127965-29216043 GCA_027575705.1 Erythroxylum echinodendron | reverse complement strand
TTTTCGAAAAGAAAAAGTGGGCACACAAATGAGTGATAAGTGCGAAACGTTTTAAAAGAGTTTACAAAAAAATTTTATACCGACTTTTGTCAAGTGATTTGTTAAGTGATGTGATATGGCACCCTCGCGGGGCACGGATTCGGCTATCACGATCGATATCGGGCTCGGGTTCGGCGGGGGTGGGGCGTTACAGAGAGTTTGCGTTTTATAAACTTGCATTCATCACAATAATTGACTAGTTGAAAGAGATACCTTAGCTAATTTAATTGATCACCCATAGGATAACTTAAAAACTAGTTAAATTTGTGGAGTGATTGGGTAGATTGAGAGATTGCTTAATCAACTTTTACACCTTGAGAGAGGTTAGTTAATATAATTGGACATCTTAGGTAAGACACAATTCAATTAATAAAATAGGAGGGAGATAAGATAGGAAGAAAGTGATCTCTATTCTTGAAAATCTTGAATTCCAATTTTCTGCACTTTGGTATTATTAATTGTTCATTGTTACTCATTTAATTTTGATTTAATTTTCTAGATTATTTCCATTAAACAATTATGTTTCTTAAAACAAAGATTAATCTGAATTAAGTGGTACCTATACAAAATCCCTGTGAGATTGATAACTACTTTCTAACTATAAGTCACGACCCATATACTTGCAGTTTTTGAGCATAAAACTAGTAGACTATTTTATAATGTTGCACTTGTGTTTTGGATATTATTATAGGATTCGATACTTATAATGAGTTATCTCTTAAGTACAAAATATAAACTACCAATAACATGATGAATAAGATATAGAAATCCTAAAATTATTAAATGTTTAAGGAGGTTCCAGCTAGTTTTAAACATCCACTTTGTTTAAGATGGACACTTGGTAGGTGTAAATTATACTACATTGCGATAGATGTTTAAGTGTGCTTTTGGGAACTCCTTAGATGATTTTTGTGTGATTTTGAGTATGAATTGGATCTTCATTTTATGTTTCAAGAAGTGTGTGATGTGTTTTTGAGTGTATGGGAATAGAAACTTGAACAAAATAAAAGAATTGGAAGTATGGAAGCAGGTCACAATCGTGACTCTTTTTGTAATATTAATCTTTTGGAGTTATGTTTGGAACCAAATTAAGTGGGTAAACCCTATAAAGAACCATATAAGCCTAAAAAACTATTTAAGAACATAAAAAACTAAAAAAAAGCAACCATCATCTTGCAAAATAAGAGAGCAAGAAGAATAATCCATAAACTCCATATTTCAAGTTTAAGTTCACATCAATTCTTTCTTTCTTTCCTTTGTTTATTTCATTAAACTTAATCTATAGCCTAGATTTTAATATGTTATTCACGTTTAGGATGCTCTAATTTTTCAGATTTGGATTTGTTCTTGGTTTATTTTGTGACTTGACTATTGTTGATTTCAATTCAATTTTCTGGTGTTATGATGTTTGGGTATGCTAATACATCAATAATAAATTAAAAGAGTGAATCGAAAGTAATCCAATTAGGTTGGGTAATGAGAGTTTCTGACCTAATAATTCTCACAACTATCAAATTGGTAATCATACGAAGAGAGATCTTATGTGAAAACTCAATTATTCGATAGATCACTTAAGAACTAGTTAAAAATGTTACGTAGATTTTGTGAATCAAGAGCTTGCAAAATCTAAAATTTCATAATCAATTAGGGTTAGTTGATTAGTTCTTGAGAAAAAGTAATTAACCCTTCAAAAATCTAAAATCGACATCGAATTGGATCAATAATAGTTAGGGCACAGAATAATAATAAAATGAATCCTAAGCTTCATCCTTGATGTTCTCCACATATTTATGGTGGATCATTTGTTATTTGATTATTTGCTTAGTTTCATTTAATTGTTTTAAAATTTTAATATTTTATTTTCATACAATTCATATCTCGATACCTTAGACAAAGTTAGGTTCACTTAGTTATAACTATTTCCTCGTGGGTATGACACCTTTAAAAATATAAGTTTATAATCCATATATTTGTGGATATTGGGGGTTTTATTAGAAGTAAAACATGCTTAATAAGTTTTTCGTGTTGTTGTTGGGAAAGTATTTTTGGACTTTTTGAATTCCTTTAATTTAAGAAATTGTTACCCTTTTTTTTGACTGTGGTAGTCAAGCACAAGAATTCAAAAGAAAAAGAGTTTGAACACAAAGTAGAATACACATCAATCAAGACATCACAAAGTAAGAATGAGATATCTGAAGAGTTAGACACCAAGAAATGAAAGAAAAAAGATGGCATTGGAAATAAATAATAGAGAGCAAATGACCCTTATAAACTTCATGAGGCTAGATTTCAATGCCTATCATTAAGAAATTACACGACCACCAGTGTAAGCAAGTACATTTGTGATCATACCAGCACTACTAAATATACTGTAAACTAATGTGTAATTCTATGGGTTAGCCAATGAGGATCCCAGTGCTCATTTATCTAATTTCTTAGAGATTTGTGACTCCTTTTAACATATTGAGATGTCGGAATGTGTTGATATATTAAGATGCCAGAAGATGATGTTAGGATAAGGGTCTTTTCCTTTACACTCAAGGATATAGCTAAGGCGTGGTTGAATTCTCTCAACCTAGTCGACGTAAAGACTCGGAAGCAGTTAGTATAAGCGTTTCTAGATAAGTGCTTCCCTTTGAAGAAAACAACAAGATCGATAAAGGAAATTATCAATTTCTAGCAAAACAATGTAGTCTCTTTATACGAAGCATGGGAGCAATATAAGGAGTTACAAAAGAGCTGTCCTCATCATAAGTTACCTAACAAATTCCTATTGCAAACCTTCTACAATGGAGTTATTCCACCCAGGAGGGGCATCATAGATGCATTTGCTAAAGGATCATTCGTGAGGAAACAGTTGAAACGGCACATGAGATGTTAGAAGAGATGGCATATAATAATTATATTTGGATTTTGGAACGAAGTAGACAACAATTAACCTTTTAGGGTCCAAAAGGAATGATTACTCCAGAATCATTGACAACATTGCAAGCAAAGATTGACAACCTAACTAAGCAACTGAACAGCTTGAAAGCCACCTCCATTAAAAGCAATTCAGCACTGATGCAAGTTATACAGACAATAGAGCCATATCACAACTGATTGCTTCCTAGTGAAAAATAACAAAGTGGAGCAATTCAACTTCAATATACCACAATTTGGTTAGGGAAGTAATCATCCTTATATGAACATATACAATCTGACATGACATAACCATTTAGAGTTTTGTTGGTCAAATAATGCAAGGAATCACATCGAATGTGACACCCCACTTCCATCTGTAACGTACACGTACACCCTTTGGATATTCCTACACATGACCTATAGAAATGGCTTGCTAACCTATTCACTTTTAATGTATCTCACGGCATCATAATTAAAACCATAGATAACACAATGTCAAAAATCAAAAATTTCCTCATTTCATTTCATAAACCATAAATTTACAATGTAGCATTATATTTATCATCCAAGTTTACATAATATCATCCTATCCTCAAAGCTCTGTCTGAAAAATATGCTACATATATGAGGAATTAAAAAAATTAAAAATAATCCTTCTGTCCTAGCTGACCAACCTTTGAACCATGTCTTCTATTCAAAAGTAGTGCGAAATCTCTTCTAAGCAGTGTTAAAAGCTAAGTTATCGTTCTCTCGAACTTGAAATGTCAACGTTTCAATTTGGTTGAGTTTAGCTATCTCAATTGAGTAACTATCCTGGATGGTCCACTCTTGTTGTGTAACACAACAATTCATATAATTCACATTATCTCAATTATCATCATGTGATATCACAGAGCACTTTACTCACAAATGTCACACTCCAAAAACGGTACAATTCATCATTTCATCATGATTATTCTAAACATGTTCATCAATAAGTATTGACACATTTCATACAATAAAAAGCCTCAAGATATTGCAATCATTCAAAATATTCATATTACATGTGTATATAATGTTTATGTGACTCGAATTCATTTATTACATTTGTTATGAATAATGTTTATATGACTCAAATTCAATTATTACATTTGTTATGACCTAGTGTCTTTTTCTCTACCCCATATCCATTGTGGATACTGAGCATTAACATACTGTCCTGTATCCTTTGTGGATACCGGGCTTTATCATACAAATTGAGCCATAGGCTCTTACCAAGGATGTTTAAGCTGTAAGATCTTTTTCATTAGCAACTCCAGTCACAACTGCTTTTATATTTCATGCACTCATGAAATAAATGCATTTCACATTTTCAATCATCATATTCAGTACAATGCATTCGCATTCACATTTCTCATTCACAATGATCTTCGGACTTGGTCCAACATTCAACACATAAGTTGAGAATACATTTATTCAATCACATTCACATTCAAGGAACACTTTTAATGTGTTATTCAATTACATTTATGTCCGAAAATCAGTACACAACATCATTTATCAATTCACATTCATATTCAAGAAACACTTCCAATGTGTTATTCATGTATCAAACGCCTCGAACATTTTATGTCTAGAATTCAGTACACAACATAACATATCAATTCACATTCAAAATTAACTAGACAATCAAGGTGAGACCATATTAGGTTACTCACAAATGCTCCCTTTAGCTTATTTCCTTGAAGTCTCGGCAAGGACTAGAAGCGGTTGCTCAACGTGCTCTTTTATGTGCAATCACATACATTTTCATATTACTATATTGCACATTCAGATAAATAAACACATTATATATGTATCATGTATTATGCATGTTCAATGAAAAATTCTCGGCTATGTTTCTTTAATAGACTTGAGTGCTTTCAATTGATCACCCATACATATACCACTCTTTTTCCTAGGATTATACACTCCCATAATTTCCTAGTTCTCATTCAATCATTCCCAATTCATCATGTACATACTTTGAATCACATTACATTCATAAGAACATCTTTCTATCATTACCAAATCATATTTACACTTATCCTTGAAAATTTCCATGTTCAAAAAGCTTCTTATAAAACACACACAATTGGTACTTTATATCTGAAATTTTAGCAAGCTAAATCTATATATTAACGAAAATTTTCCATCAACATATACTCATACATTCATCCAATTCTCATTCATAAATACCCTATGTTCTTCAATGCTCATTTATCCACACCTTATACACATTTCTCATGTTCTTAAGATCACGTTTTCATTAAAAGAACTCATTTATTCGTTAAACATATCAAAATTTCCAGATTTGAACTCATCCTCATCAAAATAGTCAATTGTTTTAGGGTATGATTTCAACTAACTACATAAATATATCAAGATATCTTCTAGCCAAACTATTTCATAGAAGCATTAATAAGACATCAAAAATCATTTTTCATGTTTTATACTTTGACCAATTCGAGCTCTAAAGTCCCAAAAAATAAGGAAATAATATAAGGTTTCTGCACAAGGGTTTTTTATAGGTAGTGTTAGGAAAATAAGCATAACTCAAGCTTTAGTCACTATTTTATCAAGCCACTTTGACAGAGGTCAAGCTAAGAACCATGTCTACAACTTTAATTGTTTTTAATTTCTTCAAATTAATGCCTTAAATAGATGTAAAATAGGTCGAAAGAGGAAGATAAAATTGAAACCAACATTTCGACCTACAGCTCAAATTTTCTAGATTTTTTTCTCAAGACAAATTTTCGGGTCAGTTTTGTATGACCATTATGACCTAAACAACGAGGTATATAGGCAAAAAATTCTTCTGATGAAATGTTCCATAATGTATTAAGTTTTTAATGATATCAAATTCATGCATTTTGGTTCAGCATTATGCAAATTATAGCCAAATTATTACAGACTATTCTCATAACACAATAGTACAAAGTTTTCAACTTCAAGCCATAGTTCAAGACTCTTAACGACAGAATTTAAATTCAATTCCTTCACAAAAAATGTATCCACATATCTCTAGTTTAATCTAGATTAAAATTCATCCAATTTGGATATTCACAAATCAAGTTATAGCCAAAATACATATGTATGTTTAGTAAAAACACTGCATATAACATGCTCCAGCTCACTTCATTCCTAAAATCCTTCATCTTGTTAATCATATCACCGAATTTGCTTCTTCCTTCACTACCTACACGTGCATCCACACCATAAATGCATGCATCAGTCCATAAACATGGAAACATACACCAGCCACACATGCATCCGTTTGCAAACATTAAAACCTCATCTTAATGTCATATACTCAAACTTAAAGCATAACTTATTTGATTTACACTTCGAATCCTTTAGCAAAAATTCCAGAAATCGGGAGAGAAAATAGGGGATTTTGGTGGATGGAGAAAAACTAGAAGAGATCTTTTGGTGGTGGAGAGTTTTGGTGAAGACATGCAAAGATTGTTATACAAAACATGACTAGGTGTCTTCACCCCTCATTGACACATGTCATTTAGCATGTTTTACATTTGTCATCCATTTGATTTTCCCATATGTCACTTCCTAATTGCTCCACTTGTCACATAGTAATAGGTCCAATAGTCACACACTTACTAATCCATTTGTCTTTCATCTATGTTTCCAAATGTCACGCTTCCATTTATCTCTTATTTTTACATTTTCCTAGTCCAAAATATCACAAATTTTTGACAGATTTCCAAAATATTTGAAATGTTAAAAAAATGCGAAATTAATTCTAGTACACACAAATTCAATTTTTAAGAAAATTAATCCATAATTCACATTTTATTCACATTAAAAAGCACTTATACCCGAAAATGTCAATGAATGCATGTACAATTATTTTAATGATCATAAACATTATTCACGTGTATGTTTATGCCATATGATACATGAAATGCACTTCTAAATTCTTAGTAAACTTTTATATATAGTATCCTAGGGTTCTAACCATAATGCGGGATAATGGGATGTTACATCGAACATTAAGACCTATTAGCATTTCAGCAAGACGAGTCCAATTCATAAGATTCTAAATTGGACAAGATCACAGACAAGCTCATGAATGTGGAAGAGGCCCAAAAGAGATTGGAAGGGAAGTTTAAGCAAGTAACTGAAGATCATGCCTCTTCTATTTATAACTTAGATGTTCAAATGGCCAACTTTTTAGTGAATTTTGTAAAAGAAATGTAGAAAACTTTCTGAGTAACATAGAAGTAAATCCAAGAGAACAGTGCAAAACTATCACACTTAGTAATAGGAAAAGGCTTGAAGAACTAGTGGAAAGACAAGCTGAGAGCCCACTTTGTAGAAGACAAAGAGAAGAAGAAAAAGGATGAAGACAAGAATGAGGACCCTCCCCACATTCCTGCTTTACTTTAACCACCAAAAATATCATTCCTACAAAGGCTTCAGAAGAACAAATTGGATATACTATTTGCAAAGTTCATGGGAAAGTTGAAGAAATTACAAAACATAGGACCAAGTATGCAAAATTTCTTAAAGACACATTATCAATGGAACAAACTTGGGGAGATAACTAGATGGTAGCCAAGATGGAAACTTATAGCCCTTTAATTACAAACCATATGCCCTCAAAGTTGAAAGATCCAAGGAGTTTTATAATACCTTGTGTAGTTAGTAATTTATAGATTTCGAAATGCTTATGTGACTTAGGAATAAGTATAAACCTTATGCCTATGTCAATTTTTAGGAAACTGGGGCTAAGAGATGTTAAGCCAACATCTATAAGTATTTAATTGGCAGATCAGTTGATAAAGAAATAGTTTGACGTGGAGAAAATGTTCTTGTGGATTTTATCGTGGTAGACTTCAAAAAGGATAAAAAATGTTCACTAATCCCTGATTTACCATTTTTGATCAATGAAAAAGCTTTGGTAGATGTCCATGAAGACAACATTATCCTTCAGATTGGAGATGAAAAACTAAAATTCAGTATGAATAAGGTATTAAGAATAGGAAGGAGGGTAGC
The DNA here is from genome assembly GCA_027575705.1 of Erythroxylum echinodendron. Lineage (NCBI taxonomy): Eukaryota > Viridiplantae > Streptophyta > Magnoliopsida > Malpighiales > Erythroxylaceae > Erythroxylum > Erythroxylum echinodendron. Next base: position 29,208,066 of record JANZXR010000170.1, on the reverse strand, counting down.
TCATTCACAAGAATTGATGAAGTTAGATATTTAAAGGAGTGAGAGAAAGAAGAATAGATGATAGTGGAGATTAGGTTTGAAGAATATAAGGAAGTCTCTGTTCAAGAAGTTGATGAAGAAGAGAATGACAACCAGATGGTGGTGGTTATAAAGGTTGAAGAAGATACAGACGTGTCTATTCAAAAAGTAGAAGAAGAAGAAGAGGAAAAGAAGGTGATTGAGGAAGAAAGACAGTTGTTCATCTTTGATATTGGTGGGTTGCATAATGTTTTAGTGGGTAGATTAGCATGTGTTTAATTGTTAAATTGAATGATTAGTACATGTTTAGATTAAGATTGTGTTATTTAGTTAAATGTTTGTGTTTAAAGTGTTATATGGGTTAGAGCATGCTTTTTTGCTTTAATTTTGTCTAATTGTGGTACCTTTCTGTATTTGTTAGTTTTGGAGAATAGATATGCAAAAACGAAGGAGAATTAGAGAAAGCCCGAAGCCAGACCCAGTGTCCCGACCCAGAACCACATCGAGCACATGAAAACCGCTGCATACCCAGGCTAAGGATACTCACTGTACCTTTAACCTAACTATGCAAGGCTAACTGGACATCTTAAATCAAAATTTTGGCAGCACAATAGCTATAATTTCAAAATCCCAAAATGAAAAACACTTGTAAGTCTGTTTCAAACACACTTCTATATTCACATCAAAACTTTACCACAACTTCTGGACTTTGAAGTCCACTCAAGAGTAATCTCAACAACAATACTAAATGTTCACATATAGATTCAGTTACAAAACATAAGATAGACAAGAGTTAATTTATAAAATTATAAAGCATATCAACATAATCAAGAGCTACTATACAACAAATGAACAAAATAGAGACTACCCACATGCGGTAACTGCCCCGAATATGTCGAAAGATCGCACGAACCACTTAGAGCTTTAAGCTCACAAATTAACTTGCATGGTTGGGAAGTGGAGGGGGTGAGTATATTATGTACTCAGTGAGTAGAAGAAACATATATCACAAACAGAACCTAGTGCACAACAAAACGGTATAAATAACTTAAGGATGGTTTTACATATCTAATATGCACATAACCACCTATAAAGTGAATATGTATGACATAGAAACACATAGACCTAGTCTATGACTTATGCTATATTGGTTAGGAACCACATAGGCCTAGCCAATTAATCACTCTTTCAGGGAATATAGGTTCCATTTCTAGTATATAAGAGCAAAAAAGCATCACATGTACAATCAAATTTCATAATAAGCCAAAACAATTATGTATGTCATCACTAATTAGCCAAACTAGTGTGCACACCCACCGAATCTTAGTGTTGGCTCGACTTTCGTCCGTGGTGTGTCCAGATTACAGTCGGCAAAAGCATCATGACCCTAGGTTTTGACTTCGTCAATGACCAGACCTCTTAGTATGCAATCACCCGCGAGTCCTGTAGAATAATGTTGTTATAAGGACTCAACTTTTATGTACCAGCGTCAAGGGTACGGGTGTCACTTAATTTATTATGCCCAGCACACGATTAACAATCGTCTCCTCACCCATTCTAAAAAATCATAGACAAATATTGAATACTAAAATCAAGTAAGGCACCTGCCTTTATTTATTGGTCCAACTGATAAAATGGAACTGTACTAAGGCTCAAAGACAAAAGAGAATACGTGCATGCGGTATACATGACTCAGTTAAGCATATGTAAGTTTCAAAACATTTTTCATTCATTCAAAGTTATCTTTTGCACTCTAGTGAAAAGTTATTCAAAATTGTAGTAAGAAAATCAAGCATTGTCCTTTTCCCTTCAATTGTTAAAAACAATATCATTTCTCAAAATATGAAATAAAAACATCAGTTTCACTCAAAGTGCAAAGAGTTTTTCAAAACAAGGTCATCTATTAAATACATAAGTATACTAGAATTTATTTGAAAATCAATTCTACTATGCATTACCTAGGTTCAAAATTCACATATAAGTCATCATGCATATCTTGGGTTGTCCTAGTCCTATTTGAGAGACATGTTTTCCCTAACTCACCTTAAAAGAAGATATACACTCCTTCGACTTCACTAACCCTTTGTGCAAGCTACTTGATCCATAGCTCCGAAACCTTTATACGTACAAATGCAATGTATTTACTACTCAAACATATATCTCATATTTTTAAAACTTCACATAAGTGTATAAAACATAATATCACAATTTTTAAGTTATAGGATTCGACCATAAAACTTCTCATATAGTTACTTACCTTATTATTCACATAAACTTTCTTTGGTTGCATTTAACGCCTTGATCCAATATCTACATTTTTCAAAGCATAATCAAGCGCTTTTTTATCCAAGCACATTAGGCCACTAATCATCAATCTAAGCAATAATTCAAGTTTACTCTAAGTAAACATGAAAGCCTCTTTCCAATACACACCATTAAAATCCTTAAATCCTAAGCCAAATTCACTTAGGCAATTTATCAAACACCTAATGTGCATTACCTTTAAATTATATTTTAAGACTTTATCACAGTAATTCATGCTCCAATCTTGTTATATAACAAGCACTTCTAAATAACAATACATTTCACCACTCCATTAACTCAAATTCCCCTCATTTAATCCATATTCATCATAATTATACCACTCATTACATTAATCCATTTCTTCCCTCATAATTTCAGCCAAGCCTCATTCCATATACATCTTCCTCATTTTTCATCATGAATTTATATTATACATACACAATTAACATTATAGGATTAATTTAAACCATCAATTTTAAAAGATATTCAAAATTTCACATTCACCGAAGATAGACCATTTTAATTTTAGCTTAAAAAAACTTCTCCATGACTTATTTAATTCATCTAAAGCATGTTTCTTGTATATTAAAGCATGGAGAACAACATATCTTAACACCAAACTCAAAATCATAATGTAGAGAGAGATGAGACAAAATTTACCTAAACTTTCCTTTGGTGATATCTTCAAATCCTTTGAGAATTTCTCAAATCTAATGATATATTTGAGTTCTTTGACCCCAAATTAACTTAGAACACCTTGCTTTGGGTTGAAGAATTAAAAACTTGGTGAAATTTTGGTGATGACCGAAACTTCCTCTTCTCCTCCTCTCTTCTCCTTTCTTCTCCGTTCTTTTAATTCAAACAAAGTGGTTTAATGCCAACCAAAGGAGGTGCACGGCCATAAGGTGAAGAAGGGTCTATAATTTGACTCTTCTTTGACCAAACATGATGAATTTACCTTTTTGCCCTTAGTTTATGTGAAAATACCATTATACCCTCCAAACTTTCCTACATTTGCAATTAAGCCCAAAATTTAAGAATGACCAAAGCTTTTATTTTCATTTTGGCCCTCGAAAATTTTCCAATTATAATTAGGCCCCTTAAATTTATAAAATTACATATTGGTCCTCTAAGAATTGAAAATTTTCGTTTAAGTCCCTTAACTTTGAGCAGGTTGTAAATAAGCCCTTATGTACATCAACTTTTCTAATTAATCTTTCTAAGTCTCCAATATGTCTATAAATCATGTCTAATCACCTCTATGGCATTAGAACACACATCATGGCCATATCCATCCAATGAACTCAATTTTACACATTTAGAAACTTATAAGTCAGAAATCTCCAAAATTTTGCATACCGATGAACTCTACGTTCATGTAAGGGAATATAGCATTATATATCACTGGCAAATATACTGAAAGGATTCTAATACAATTTTGAACTCATATACAATCATTTATAGATCAATATATAGTAGTATTGCCAAGTACATACTAATATAAAAGGGCTCAGAAAATTCGACATTATAAGTACTCCACCCCTCAAAAGAGTTTCGTCCTCAAAACTCTTAAGTCAAGGATACAAATAAATGGGGGTATTGACATCTCATAGCATTCTCAAGCTCCCATGTCATTACCTGGACCCTGTTGCTTTTCCAAAGAACTTTGACTATGGGAACTTCCTTACTGCGTAACCTTTTTATCTACTAATATAAAATCTGGACTGGTTTCACCTCAAAACTTAGGTCTTCTCTTAGCTCTACTAGAGGTGTCTCCAAAATATCAGATGGGTCTGGTATATACTTCTTAAGCATCAAAACATGGAACACATTATGGCCCTATCCAAGTCCGGTGGCAATTCCAACCGATACACCACAGTCCCAACACACTCCAAGATACAAAAAGGTCTAATATCGAAGGTTGAGCTTCCCTCGACTCTAAAATCGAATTATACCTTTCCAGGGTGATATCTGAAGGAAAACCATATCACTAACTACAAATTCTAATGATCATCGCCTCTTATCTGCATAACTCTTTTGGTGATCTTAGGTAGCTTTCATTTTCTCCCAGATGACTTTTACTTATCAAATGGTAATTTCTATCAATTCGGCTCCTTTGACTTTAGCTGTACCAACCCCATCCCAATATAAAGGTGTCTTGCACTTTATCCCATAAAGTGCTTCATACGGTGGCATACTGATACTTGTCTAATAACTATTGTTATAAGCAAATTCTATCAAAGGCAAATGATGGTCCCAACTTCCTTGGAATTCCAGTACACATGCTCTTAGCATGTCCCCCAATGTCTAAATAGTTCTCTTCGACTGACCATCGGTCTGGTGTGAAAAGCAGTACTAAAATTTAGTTTAATCCCTAAAAATTGCTAAAATTTTGGCCAAAATTAAGAGGTGAATCTCAAATCCCTATATGATATTATAGAAATTGGCACCCCATGTAGTTCCACATTCTTATCAATATATAGTTTTGCCAACCTCTCCAACGAGTAGGTTGTGTGGATAGATAGAAAATGAGCAGACTCCGTCAATCTATCTACTATAAACCAAATAGCATCGTGACCCTTCAATTATGAGGTAGTCCAACTACAAAATCTATTATCACATACTCCCACTTCCATTCCGTAATAGGTAAAGACTGTAACATACCCACTGGTTTCTAATCCTTTTCTTTTATCTGTTGATAGGGAAGGCATCTGGCCATAAATTTCACTATCTCTCTCTTCATCCCTGACCACCATTAGCTCTCTCTAATAGTTCGATACATCATGGTGCTACCAAGATGCATAGTATATGCCGAACTATAAGCTTCTTCCAAGATGGCTCGACTGAGATCTTGGTTATCTGGTACGCAGACTCTGTTTATGAAAACTAACAACCTTTCTTCTCTTAGTCGGAACCTCTCATTCTTTTCGGACGGCAATTTTTCTTGAATAACCTTTAACTCGAAATCATCAGCTTGTACTCTTCTGATCTCATCAAATAATGTTGGTCCAACTTCAAACTGTCCTAGTAATGTTCTGTCATTCTCAACCACTGCTGAGAGCTCCAAATTATAAGTAGTATAATTTAGCTCGTGCCTCTTCAGCTGCCTAGAAGCATATACGATCACTTGCCCTACCTACATAAACACACAGCCAAGTCCCTGATGATTGTCAGCACTATATACCTCATATCTAACCCCCTGGGTAGGTAGAGTAAGCACCGGTGCAAAAGTCAATCGCTTCTTCAATTCCTGAAAGCTTGCCTCACATTTTTTATCCTATTGAAATTTTACCCCCTTCTGGGTAAGCCTTGATAAAGGGGCTGCAAGTATTGAGAAACCCTCAACAAATCTCTTATAATAACCAGCTAACCCTAAAAAGCTACAAATTTCTATCACATTGTTGGGCTGTTCCCACTCAAGCATAACTTCCATTTTTTTTGAATCCACATAAATATCTTTTCTTGATACCACATGCCCTAGAAATCCTATCTCCTTCAACCAAAATTCACACTTTGAAAACTTTACGTACAATTGTATTTTGTGAAGTATTTGCAGCATAACTCAAAGATGTCTAGCATGCTCCTCCCCATGCTTAGAATAAATCAGAAGGTCATCAATGAGGACTACGACAAACTGAACTACATCAGGATGGAACACCTTATTCATGAGATCCATAAATGTTCCAAGTGTATTTGTCAATCCGAGCGACATCACAAAAAATTCATAGTGTCCATACCTTATCTAGAAAGTAGTCTTGGGCACATCACTTTCAGGAATCTTCAACTGATGGTACCTAAACATCAGATCTATTTTTGAAAATATTATAGTTCCTCTCAACTGATCAAACAAGTCTCCAATCGTGGGAAATGGACATTTATTTTTAATGGTAACCCTGTTTAACTACGGATAATCAACACATAAACAGAGGTTCCATCCTTCTTCTTGGCAAACAATACTGGTGCTCCCTACAATGATTGACTTGCTTTGATAAAGCCCTTGTCCAACAACTTTTGCAACTGAATCTTTAGCTCTTTCAATTCACTGGTGCCATGCGATACGACGGTATAGATATCGATGTTATCCCTAAGACCAAGTCAATCGTAAAATCAAACTCCCAATCATGTGTTAATCTAGGTAACTCCTTTGGAAAGACATCGGGAAACATGCATACAATGAGAACATCTACAAATTCGACCCTCTGTGTTAAAATGTCAACCACATGTGTAAGGTACACCTAACATCCCCAACAAATCAACTTCTTAACCTAAATTCGACCCTCTGTATTAAAATGTCAATCACATGTGTAAGGTACACCTAGCATCCCTAACAAATCAACTTCTTAACCTTGACCACCGATATTAAATAGATCAAAAACTCCTGTCGATCACCAATAAATGTAATCGAGACTCTACCCTAAGTGTCAAACTCCACCTCTTTTTTCTAATAATCAACCCTGGCGTGATGCCTCTCTAACTAGTCAATCCCTAAGATCACCTCCAAATCCTAGAGATCAAGGGGAGTAAGATCTGCCTCTAACACTGCATGACCGATCTTTACCTTACAGGTTGTATATGCTTCATCAGAAGCCGCTTGCTCTCCAAGAGGAGTGACTACAATGAGAGGGGGAACTAACGACTTCAGTACTATGTTTCTCTGGCTCAGATCTCAAAAGTCTAACCTTGAGACGACTTCCCTTTCCTCGTCCAACCATGCTATCACTACAAAATCAAAGAAAAAGACTTTGTTTAATAAAATAGATCGGACTAAGCCTAGCTTATCCGATGTCCTTTACACCACAAAGAATGTCAACAAGTATTCTCACTGAGGTCAAAATCAATCAACCGTTAAAGATGTCAACTCAATAATTCGAGACTCCACTTCTCGACAGACGTCTGTCGACACCTAGACTCAATTTTTAAGGCTCATGAATCTTTTGAAAATAGTAGTAACACTTTTGAAAATGTAAAAACCATGCTCTGATACAAATTTAATTGTCACAACCTGGAACCACATCAAGCACATAACAACCGCCACATACCTATGCTAAGGATACTCTTGGGACCCTTAACTCGACTATGTAAGGCTAACTGGACATCTTAAAACAAAATTTTAGCAGCAAAATGGTCATAATTTCAAAATCCCAAAATGAAAAAAACCTGTAAATCAATTTCAAACGCACTTCTATATTCACATTAAAACTTTACCACAACTTTTGGATTTTGAAGTCTACTCAAGAGCAACCTCAACAATAGTACTAAATGTTCACACATAAAGTCAGTTACAAACCATAAGATAAAAAAGAGTTAATTTACAAAATTATAAAGCTTATCAACATAATCATGAGCCACTATACAACAAAAGAACAAAATAGAGACTACCCACATGCGGTAACTGCTTCGAATATGTCAAAAGACCACACAAACCACTCAGAGCTTTAAGTTCACAAATTAACCTGCACCGATGGAAAGCGAAGGTGGTGAGTACATTATGTACTCAGTAAGTAGAAGAATCATATATCACAAACAGAACCCAGTACACAACAAAACGATCTAAATAACTTAAAGATAGTTTTACACATCTAACGTGCACATAACCGCCTCTAAAGTGAATATGCATGACATAGAAACACATAGATCTAGTCTATGACTCATGCTATGCTAGTTAGGAAGCACATAGTCCTAGCTTATTAATCACTCTTTCAGTGAACATAGGTTCCAATTCCAGTACATAAGGGCAGAAAAGCATCACATGTAAAATCAAATCTCGCTAAAAAGTCAAATCTCATAAAAGGCTAAAATAATTATGTATGTCGCCACAAGTCGGCCAAACTGGTGTGCAAACCTACTGAATCCTGGTGTTGGCTCGACTTTCATTTGGGGTGAGTCCAGACTACAGTCGATAAGAGCATCATGACCCTAAGTGATGACCTCGTCGGTGACCAGATCTTTAGGTGTGCAATCACCCACAAGTTGTAGCATACCGTTCCCATATTAAAGGTTAGAGCGTGGGAATACAGTACATGAGAAATAAAAAAGATTAAAAAATACATTTCATACTCATGCAAAAAATAGCATCATGTACGTGACATTGATTATTGCACACATTACAATAATTTGTACATGCACTCATTTGACATTTTCGGGTTTAAATGATTGATTTAATGTAATTATGAAGTGGATATTGAATATTTTGTTTTTAAAATTTGAGTTGGTGTATTAAATTTTTGATTTAGAATTTGGTAAAATTTAAGAATTTTCTGAAATTAAGGGTATTTTGAACTAGGAAAAATGCCAAGTGGTAAGACAATTAAATAATAGTAGCAGAAATAAGTGTCAGATGGTAGTAGAAATTTTTATGAATGACATTGGGATTCAATGACATATGTCTTTGAAAAGTGGGAGACAATTGGAGAAGAAATTGGAGACAAATAGACTAAATAAAAAAGATGACCCATTACAAACCTTAAGATGGTGACATGTGGCAAGTGACATGTATCACTTGCCTTGCCACACCTATAACCAAGATATTTTCATTTTGAAAGACCATCCTTATCTCTCCATTGTCTTTGACTCTCATAAAATGCTCTCACTTTCTTCATACCTTCTTTCTTCTCTTTACCATCCATGTTAAGCTTTGTTATTTTTCTTCACCTTGCCACTCCATATATTTGTGTCTTCACTTTGTTGATGAAAGCCTAACCTTTCCTCCCTTGAAATGATGATGAACGTGGGTTATGTGGAAAGCTAGGGGTAAGTGAAATCTTGAGATTTTGGAGCTAAATTAAGTAAGTTATGCTTTGATCATCATGGGTATTGTTAAATGTAACTAATTTGATGAGTAATTTGAGATTTGATGATCATGATCACAAAATTATTTGTGGAAAACGTGAGTGGTAAAATGATCATGTAAATTTCTTGTTTTTACATAAATAATGAGTAATGGTTTATAAATTGATGTAGTGATGCTTTTGGGTTAAATTAATTATGAAAATGGTGCATAAAAAAATGCATAAAATTGATTAGTGGAAGAACGTTTTTCTGCTCTGTTTTCCTTATATTAATACGGATTGCATTGATTGTTTAGAGACCAATTAACAAAAGTTTAGAGCTTACAAGAAAGAGTATTATGATGTCTTGAAATGAGGTAAATTAGAATTGTAGTTATGAATGAAAAGAAGGTGTAAATGAAGTAGAAAGATGTGCAGAAAATTTGATGTTTGGAAGTGTATAGAAATATCTCTTGTTTTTGGTGTTTATGATTAAGCATGGATGTTGACTGGATATAGATGATATTGAATTGAAATTGAGATATACTATGGGAAGAGATAGTATTTCATGAATGATAAATTAATTTAAGTTGATCAATTAGAATTGAAAGGAAGATGATATCTAAGTTGAACATGTGCAGAAAATTAAGGACGAATGTTTGTTTTATTGATTGTGATCAATAATCTTGTATGATGTGTTTTGTGGATGAGTTGTTTTGTGGATGTTTTGAATTGGAATGGAGGTGATAATGAAGAGAAGATGAAGTAGGAATGAGAGAATATGCATAGGATTTGTTAGATGCGATTGTAGGAACTAAAAATCTGGAATTTTCCAATAAATGTTCTTTTGGAGGGATATACGTGCTCGCTAGGCGGGCCTTCTCGGGAGTTCTAGTGTTCCAACTTTGTCATGTCCGTTTGGAGGGACAAATATGTCCGCTCAGTGGACATTCTCGAGACAGTTATAGTAACTTGCAATTTTGACCCTTTTAATAGCAAAATCTCACTTTGGAGTCTTCATGGTAGTTGTAGAACTCAAAGTTCTCTTTGAAACCGTACCAAAATGACCTTAATTTGACACCCATAGCAACAGTTATGCTTGTTGTCCCAAATCATGTACATAGATAACTTATTAACTTGTCAATGTTTTCCTATGATGTAATTAGGCTTAAAAGAGATCTTGAATGAGCCTAGTAGATGATGAATGATGCGATTAAAGTAAGGAAAGTGTATTAGGTATTAAGGGATGATGGAAAGATGATGTTAATTAATTATGAGAAGTGAATAAAGAAAATATACCTAGGATTGTCAATATGAGCATGCATTATATACCTTACACTTACATATATGTGTATAATGAAATATTTATGTGATTGTGCAATTAATAATGTGTGTGCACTGTGTGTGTTGCATGACATTGTACAGGATTCTACATTTGCATCCAGACATTTCTGGATCATAGAAGCAAATGCTAATCTGGAGCATACTGTGAGTTGACCTAGATGGTCTTACTTACTGATTGCTCTGTTTGTATTATATATTGAATGATCTTGCAATGGGAATGTGATTGTTCTGAATTTCGGACATTGAATGTCTGAGGAGTTTGATAAATATGAGAATATTTAAGTGCTCCTTGTATATGAATTTGATGAAATATGTGATATCTAATTTGATTGTTAAATGTCGGAACTAGTTCTGAAGAAACATGTGAATATGCATATGATTGAAAAAGTGTTTCTCAACATTTATGTTGAATGCCAGACCATGGTCAAATGATGAATGTGAAATTGAATGTGAATCCGAAAGCATATGATAGACTGAAATTATGTGAATGTGATGCATTCCATTATATGAAAGCATGAAACATAAAGGAAGTTGTGACCGGAGTAGCCACCGCAAAGAGCTTAAAGCTCAGAATGTGAAAAAGAGCTTAAATTTCAGATTGTGAAAAGAGCTTAAAGCTCAGAAAGTGTATAAGAGCTAAAGGCTCACTATGTAAAATAAACGCGGTATCTCCAACAAATACAGGACAGTTATCAATGAACCCAATATCTACAATAAATACGGGACAGTTATAGGCACTTAGTCATAACAAAGAAATAAATGAAAGTGAGTCTCATGCGCATTGCATTATAAGTGATATGTGTATTTTAAATGATTGAAATGATTAATTTGAATGCCCTGAATGTGATCCTATATGTTAAATGAAGTGATATAAATTATGTGAAAATATGTGAACTGTATAAGTTATGTGATTGAGTGAGCCATCGATGATGGTCAATCATTGAGTTCGCAAAACTCACCCAAAATTTGTAATATTTTTCAGGCTCCGAAGAGTTACCCCGTTAGGCTGACGGGAGTATACCCACTACACCCAAGTAAGAGATAGAGGTCAGAATCAGTTCACGTCTGCATTAGTATTTCCTTAATTTTTGTATCAAAATATGTATTCACAAGTATTTTGCAATGTGTAAGTAAATGATTTCGTAATGTATTGATTGTGACATTGTGTTTGAAAATGTTTATGAATAAAAGTGGGCTTGATTTATTTATTGATTTTTCGCAATATGCATGCATTGTTTTAAAAGAAAAAGAAAATTTTTTATTGAATTTGATTGACTGACTATTTTAGCATGCCACCCTCGTGAGGTACGTATTCGGATATCACTCAGGATGTCGAGTTCGTGTCTTATAAGAGTGGAGGTGCTACAGCTAATGTTGTTGTTACCTTGTTTTAATAAAAACCTGAAAAAGTTAAGAGTTAAGGTGCAATGCAAATTATATCACTTTATAAATGTTAGAAGGAGAATTAGGTTGCGTTTGGATATGTGGCGTGGTGAGGATAAGTACTTATCTATTGCAGTTTTCAAACGCAGTTATATGTTTGGAGTTGCGAGCGAACAACCGAAGGTTGAAGGAAAGTGTAGTGCCACCGCAGAAATCGATAAGTAGAACAAGGGTTGCGGTAGAAAAGTGCTTATGCGGTAGAAATTCTACTTTTCATTAATAACCTTCTGTTAATTATTGTTTTTCATTATACCCTCAACAATTCGTTATTTTATTTACATTTTTCTTATTTTAATTTAATATTTAATATTTATAATTTGAATTTATATGACTAATAATATATTTTTATGAAATATTTAGTTAATTATTTTTTGTATTTTCTTATTTTAATTTAATAATTTCTTATTTATAATTTGAATTTATATGATTGATAATATATTATTATGAAATATTTTATTTACTAAATTTATTTTATTCATATTTTATTATTTTAATTTAATATTTTATTATTTATAATTTTAAATTTATATGAATAATAATATATTTTATGAAATATTTTATTTAATAAATTTATTTTATTTATATTTTCTTATTTTAATTTAATATTTTATTATTTATAATTTTAAATTTATATGACTAATAATATTTTTATGAAATATTTTATTTACTAAATTTATTTTATTTATATTTTCTTATTTTAATTTAATATTTTATTATTTATAATTTTAAATTTATATGATTAATAATATATTTTTAATTATTTATACAACAATTAATATTTTATTAAATCAATGAAATTTTTAGCCATTTTATCTCTTTTCAGCAACCACAATCGCATTTGTCAAACACCTATTTTCACGTTTCAGCAGTTACAAAAACATCAATCCCAAATACATAACTATTTATTAAGAATAAGTACTTATTATTTCAGCAAGTTGATTTCAGCAGGTTATCAACCGCCACCGCTCCCCAAACTAAGCCTTAGTACTTTAATTAACTGTAGACCTATTTTAGACATTTAGTAAAATATTAGGGAGTAGGTCATACTTTTGTTAAATAATTTTTTATTTGATCTTTTTTTATTTCAGTCCTTATCTTTTAAAGATTATCACTTATTCTTATAATATTCTTTAATAATTTTAAAAAGTTTCATCATATTTTATCTATTTTATTCAAAGTTACGTAATAATAAAATTTTTAAATTTTAATACAATATTGTTTTAAAATTATCAATAAATAGAAAAACCAACAAAATATGAAGAAAAAGCTTATATAATATTTAAATAATATTATAAAGATAAATTAAAATTTTTAAAAATTAAAAAGTCTTAGCTCTGGTTGATCCGATAAGATTTGTAATTTATCGAAGTGACTTGCAGTATCTTAATGTTTAAAGTTGGATAAAAGTCAGTGCCCTATTCTCCCCAATAATCAAAGCATCGTCGCCATATGCTTTCACTCACTCCAATGTCTCTTGCTCTTATTTAAGACTTTAAGTAGAGGGAAGCAAATCATGTGCCATTACAGACCACGGAAAGCTATCTTGACGAGATTGGTGTTGGGTTTTCCCAAGCATGCATACGATGGTTATATAAAGTTAGCGTTTATTTGAATGGAGCCCTTGGACAAAAGCAGTCTCGCGGCAACCTTTGTATTCATGGTCTTCGGTTTTGCTATGCCAAAAAGAGGTCTATTATGCAGCATGTCTTGTTTACCTATCATTTCTGCTCCACAGGTTTTTATGTTGATGTGAACCCACATTTTAAAGTTTTTCTTAATTTCATTTATTTAAACTGTAAATGATCTTGTAAGCATCCACATTCATTTGGCAATGTTTTAAAAATCAAATTGATTTGACCAGTTTTATAGTAAAAATTTTGAATTAGTTAATTTTTAGTTCAATTTAGTTTAACAATTTTTGTAGTTAAAAACTGATCAGTTTATTAATTAATCGGTTACTTTTCATAAAATACTTAATTGTTATAAACTAAATTTTAATAATCTCTATTTTTAATTCAACTTTAAATTTGTATGTTATTATATTTTAAATCCTTTTTAAATTTTTAAAATTTTAATTTTTAACTGAATTTACTAGAATGTTGAACTTTTTAAACCTTAAACCTCTTGTCTTATAGATTTAACTTTTGACCTAGTTTTTAAAATATAAACTTTTGTAATTATACCGTATTATCCCTGCAACTTTAGCAATCAATTTAATTTTAAGTGTAATTTGCAGTCAATAATTTAGAATCTTTTATTCTTGAATCCACACAAAAGTTCCTTCCTGCAACCAATTTTTAGTAGCTAAATCCTTATGGAAGCTTTACATTGTCAATTCCCACTGTGCATTACATAATGCTACTACGTACATCTTTCTCAAAAGAGGATGTTTAAAGAGAGATCTTATGGTAGGTTCTCTAGGAGAAAGCATCAGTTTTTCCCTGAAACTCCTTGATCAACAGCACATGTTTATATGAAATTGATGATTTTTTGTTACTTGTAATGCGTCAAGAGAGACTAGCCAATGTTGTGAAAATCGACCGAATTAGAGCATATTCGCAGATAAATAGGACTGAATGAACATTTATGAACATATAAATTTTACGTAAAAAAAACTCCTAAATCAGGGTAAAAATTAAGGCAAGGATAGAAGAATTTTACTAATAAGAAAATTAGAAAATCACAAGGAGAAAACTACTCTCATAAAAATACACAGAAAATTTTTTGTCTTTCTTTTTTCTCTCTCTCACCTCATGTTTCTATTTCTTTTGTTCTGCCTATATGCAATCTTTTTGTTCATCTCCTGCTTATTTATAGACAGGAGAATGAAGATATGGCCAAGTATGTTAGGCACCGAAATGCCTACCATATTTGACTTCTTCCACTTGAAGATTTGATTGATAATCAATCCTATCTTCACACCATTCTGTATACCTTGCCGCTTTATGTTGCTTACATCTTTGTTAGGCCACACGAGGATCAACACCATATAAACTTGTCAGCGTTGATTGCTTTTGTCATAAAATCTGTGATGTTATCCATGGTATGAATTTTCTGAATTTCCACTGTTCCTTCTTCTACTTTTTCACGAACAAAGTGGTATTGAACTCGAATGTGTTTTGTCTTTGAATGAAATGTTGGATTCCTTGCAAGATGCAAAGCACTTTGATTATCACAAAACAGAGTAATATTCTCTTCTTTATGCCCAAGTTCCTCCAACAACATCTTCAACCACACTGCTTCTTTACTTACTTGTGTAACTGCCACATATTCTACTTCTGTTGTTAACGTAGTCACAACTGACTATAGTTTTAAAACCCAGCTCATAGCTCCTTTAGCTAGTGTAAACACATATCTTGTAGTGGATTTACTTTTATCAAGATCACCTGCACAATCAGCACCAACATATCCTTTGACAATAAAATATGATCCTCCATAACATAATGCAACATCAGAGGTTCCCTTGATATATCTGAGAATCTTCTTAACAGTATTTCAATGCTCTCAACCAGGATTTGCAATGTATCGACTAACCACTCCCACTGTATGTGCAATGTCTGATCTTGTACAAATCATAGCGAACATTAAGCTTCCCACTGTTGATGCATATGGTACTCGAGACATCTCCATCCTCTCTTCTTTATTGCTAGGACTTATACTTGAGGATAACTTGAAATTAATAAAAAGAGGGATATAATTGACTTACAATCTTGCATGTTAAATCGCCGCAAGATCTTCTTCAAATAATTCTTCTGAGAAAGCCAAATCTTCCTATTATTTCTGTCTCAATGAATTTGCATCCCTAGAATCTTGTTTGCTAGTCCCAAGTCCTTCATTTCAAATTCTCTAGCCAACTGTGCCTTCAATTCTTTGATACGATCATTGTTGGGGCCTGTTACCAATATGTCATCTATATACAACAGCAAGACTATAAATCATCTTTCTCAAACCTCTTGAAATATGCACAAGGGTCTGCATTCAGTCTACTGTATCCAAGGCTCATGATGAAGGAATCAAATCTCTTATACCAATACCTCGGTGCCTAGTTAAACCATACAAAGAGTTGTTTAACTTGCAAACCAAGTTCTCTTTCCCTTTTTCTTTAAAACCTTTTAACTAGAGCATATAAATTTCTTCTTTAAGATCTCCATAAAGAAATGCAGTTTTTACATCTAATTGCTCAAAATGCAAGTCAAATGTAGCACACAACGCTAGGACTACTCGAACTATAGTGAGTCGAACCATAAGAGAAAATATTTTGCTAAAATCAATACCTTCTTTCTGAGCATATCCTTTTACCACCAATCTAGCACGATATCATCGCTCCACTTGATTGTCACCAATCCGCTTGATCCTGTAAACCCATTTATTGCCAATAGGCTTTCTTCCTTGTGGTAATGATACCAGCTCTCATGTCTAATTCTTATGTAGAGCTTCAATTTCTTCCTGTATTGCTGTCATCCATTGAGATACATCTGAATTATTCATTGCTTCTTAAAGAGTTGATGCCTCTTCGTCCTCAGTTAAAATACAATATGCAATATTGCTCTCTATAATATAATCTGAGTGTCAGCTCGGTGCTCGTTTTGTGCTAGTTGATCTCCGAGTATCTAAAACATCATATTCGACTGGTTCTTGCTCCTCGTGCTCTGGTGTACTTCAGAAGAAACATTTTGATTAAATTCCCTTTCCACCTGTACTATTGTAGTCTCTGGATTCTCTTGTACAGTGCCAACATTTTCTACTTGTTCTTGATCCTTATCTTCTATGAAAATAACATCCCTGCTGATAACAATCTTGTGGGCAGTGGGATCCCATAGACGATTCTCCTTTACTCCTTCATCATATCCCAAGAAACTACATCTTTTAGATTTTGGATCCAACTTCGTAGTTTCTTGGGCATTGAACATCACATAGGCAAGACTTATAAATATATGGAGGTTGGAATAATCCATTGATTTACCAGTCCACATCTCCATCAGTATCTTCAACTCAATAGTAGTTGATGGAGCTCGATTCACCACATAACAGGTGGT
Organism: Erythroxylum echinodendron; assembly: GCA_027575705.1. Classification (NCBI taxonomy): domain Eukaryota; kingdom Viridiplantae; phylum Streptophyta; class Magnoliopsida; order Malpighiales; family Erythroxylaceae; genus Erythroxylum; species Erythroxylum echinodendron. The sequence goes on along the minus strand of JANZXR010000170.1, from coordinate 29,191,154 downwards.
ATTAACTATTTCTGCCTAGAATTTCTTATCCAAGCTTGCAGTTCTTAAGGCTCTTGTTCTTTCCGACAAAGTTATATTCATCTACTCTACTACGTCATTTTATTGGGGGGTGTATACCGTCGTGTACTGCCTTTTAAGGCCTTCTTACTTGCAAAATTCATCAATTTTTTTCCTAGTATATTCTCCTCCATTATCTGAGCGTAAATACTTGATCTTCTTACTAGATTCGAGTTCCACCCGAACTTTGTAAAATTTGAAAGTTGAAAACAAATCTACCTTCATCTTGATAGGAAACACCAACATCTCCTCGAATAATCATCAATGAATGATACAAAGCAAATTTCTCCTCTTAGGGATGTAACTGGTGCTTGCCATACATCAAAGGAATCAATTCTAGAATTTCTTTTGTAACATCCCGTTACCCATGTTAAGGTTAGAATAAATAATTATGAGAAATTTCTGTAAAATTAGGAAAATACACCTTATGTATAAGTTAATTGTGACATACACATTTATTTTGCACATTCATATGATTATACATGCATTCATTGGCATTTCTGGGTAAATTGGTTTATAAATGAAAATTGTGGATTAAATTAGACTGTATTAAATTTTATTTGGCAATTTTTGTACATTTCGAGTATTTTGAAATTTTTGGTAAATTATTTTGAGTTGAAAATTTATTTGGTGATAATAGCTATTATTTCGAAATTTTTGGTGAATTTTAGAATTTTCGAAAAAATTTGAGATTTTTTGGATTAATTATAATGTGACGTGTGGCAGTCTTATATGAGTGACAAATGGATCACATGCATGGAGCCACATGTCACTAGCAGAAGAATACAAAAAAAAAGAAGATTATAACATCTTCGAAATGGCTTTGGTCTTCACCAAAAATATTTTTCATCAAGTTCTCCCTTATTTCACTCACCACTGAAATCTTGTTTGTCAGTTTCATTGCTGGAATTTGGTTACAAACTCAAGTAAGTTATGTCTTGAGCTTTGCTGAGTTTGTAAAATGATTTTGATGATGAGTTAGTGTTAGAGATGAATACATGCATGAGATGAATTTAACAGTAGAGTTTCGGTGAATAAACTTGAGAAATGAGTAGATGAAAAATTGGTGAATTGGCAGAAAATATTGACTTTTCATGTTGCTCTGTTGAGTTACTATGTATTGCATGCATGTTTAGAAGTGATGTTATATGAGTTTAGAGCTGAGGGAAAAGTTTATGGAGATACCGCAATGTGGGAAAAACATTAAAATGGAAAGTATAAGGTCACAAGAGGGAATCTAAATTTGTATAGTGCAAAAACGTTTGGTAGTGCAGAGAAGTTTTAAGATTTACAGTAGAGAGATTGTAGAGAGAGAGAAAGAATGGTTGGTGTTTTGGATTTGTGATTTTGGGAGTGTAAAATTGAATTTGATTTGTGTAGAGTTTGTTTTTAGGAGTTAGAAATGTAAAATCGATGAATTAGGATTGTGTTTTTGCTGGAAAAAAAAGAAAGAAAGAAGAAGAGGAGAAATGAAGTTCGGTGATTTGGGTTTGGTGGAGAAGATGAAGTTAGCGTGCTAGAGAGAGAAAAGGTCATGGTTTATATGTGGGTTAAAAAAACTAAGAGTATTTCATTGAACAACCCTCAGTCTTTTGGCTATAACTTTTTCATCCGAACTCCAAATAACTTGAAATTTGGACCAATGGATTCTTAGAACAATTTTCTTTCTTTGAATAAAAATTTAGAGTTATCTGAGTTGATTTGAAAGTGATTGATAGGATGAAAGTGTGGAAGTCTGCTGGAATGTTATGAATTGGAAATTTTTCATGATCATGCTTATGTTTTCTACTTATAACTTGAGCTGTAGATTTCCTAATGAGTTGATTTTTTTCATATTAAACTAGAGACATATTTCTACAACTTTTGTGAAGAAGTCAAATTTTAATTCTGTCTCAATGATTTTTAAAATTGGCATGAAATTGAGTTTTAGCTTAGACTGTAGCATTACCAGGGATAGAAATCATGTTCTGTGGTTATTGAATAAACTGTATTGATGTGGGACGAATTAGTGTCTTCACCAAAGTTTTAGCTTATTTTCTTATATTTAAATTGGTATAAAGTTTGTAATTTTTGGATATCTGAGCTGAAAGATATGAGTTGTACAATTAGAAGGTGTGATCATGTACTAGCTAAAAGTTCTAATGTGCACAGTCTGTGGTATTTTGTGTATAACTCATTGAATACTAAATCAATTTGGATGATCTTAGAGTTCTTAGAAACTTAAGACGCTGTAGAACAACTTTCCAGAAGGAAGTGTTGCGTAATTTTGTTATTTACCCTATCATAAAGTTAACCCAAATCTTATGAGTAGAAAATCTCAAGTGGTCAATTAAGTTATGTAATGGATTTCACATTGCTTTATTAAGGTCCAAATTATAAGTACCAATGATGTTAATGAGGGCTTTGATATCTGATTGATTTGATGATGAGAATTACAATAAGATACCCGGAATTGTCATTGAGCATGCATTGTGCATACTTTCTATACATTGATGTGCATAAAAGAATACTTGTACATTTGTGCAAAAATGTGTTATTTGTGAATGTGTTGTATATGTTTTAGAGGAGCACATCGGACGCCATTCGGACATTGCCAGACCATCCAGGCAATAGTTTCGTGGAGCGTACTGTGAGTCAACCTAGATGATTTCCTAGGATCGATTTGATTTGAATTTAATTTGATTTGTTTGTGAGTTGTTTCTAGATTCCGGACCTGAGGTCCGAAGAGTTTAATAGTTGGGCATGTATTGGGAGTGTTTTGTTTTGATATGAATTTGACATTTGATTCTCAACAAAAGTTAAATGCCGGACTTAGGTCCAATTATTGTGAAATCTTATCTAAGCATTTGTATAAGATTGTGCTGATATATGAGATATTCAGAAATTGTTGCATTTTATAAAATGCATGTTAAGATAAAGGCGTTGTGACTTGAGTTGCCAGTATAAACTGCTACCATGTAGAGCTTTGCTTCATGATTTTTGGTTTTGCACGTAGAGCTATACTCTGTGATTCTATTTGACTGAGCCTTATAGACTGGTATTTGTATAAGTTTGGGATAGGTACTCGGTCACAACAATAAAAAAGAATGTTGAGTCTCATGCACATAACATTATAAGATTGAATTTCTTTTAATGCTCTTTAAAGCTGAAACGAATGATAAATTGATATGATCTATTTGTTATACTTGGCTATGTGGATTGTGAGATTATATGATATACCATGTTGTGCGAATATCTGGAGTGTGTATATGATCTGAATGAATATATGTGAAATATGTAGTATGTGTGTGTAATCCAGTGAAATCATCAATGATGGTTCACTCATTGAGTTCACAAAACTCATAAAAATTGCAACATGATTTTTCAGGTACAAGACAGGAGAATTAGTGTTTATTCTAGATTAGAAGAACGTTTTGGACTAAGTTATAGCTCAGAGGTCTGTCGGCTCACGTCAGAGAGTTATAGCTTTCATTTTGTAGATTGTGCTAGAACCTCTATCAGGTTTTGCATATATTCGTCTAATAAAGACAGTGTATATAGTTGTGAATGATTGCAATGACTGGTTTTAAAATTTGATGACTTTTGATTATGTTAGATGATGCCATGTGTAAGTTGGATCTGTTTTGCTCTAACATACTATTATGATAGGATATGTACTTGAATGTTTCTGAAAGTTTGCGTATGTATCCTATGGTAGTGGGATGTTGCATCTTTGCTTCTGAACTTTGATGTGTTGAACTTCAATCGATGCTGCTTACTTACATTGCAATGCTCACATAAGGGTAGTGATACCTTTGTGAGACCTGGAAGCAGATTCTTCTCTGCAAGTATCTTTATTCCTTGTTCTAACATATGTCCAAGTTTTTTATACCTTGTCATTCCAGATTTGTCATTTGAACTAGTGACCGCAATATATACCTCTCCTTCGTACAAAGTTACTCCGTTCAGTATGTACAAATTTGCAGCAATCTTTTTTATTTTCATAAATACCAGCGCTCTTTTAATCACTTTCATGATCTTGTTTTGAATCTCAAATCTGAAACCGAGATCATCTAGTTGTCATATAGAAAACAAATTCTTCTTCAGGCCCTCTACATTTTGTACTTTTTTAATAGTCTGAGTTGTCCCATCGTACATCTTTAGCTTGATGGTGCCGATACCAACAATCTTCAGAGCTTGATCATTATAGTTATACACAAATCTCCCAGAGACAGATTCATACTAATGGAAAAGGTCTCTTCGAGAGGCCATATGATAAGTAGCTGCTGAATCGAGAAGTCATACATCAACAAATCTTCTCTTATCTCCAATAGTCGTTGTAGCTTCACAAACCAATACACCTTCATCATTTGAAGTAATTGTCGCATTTCTTTGAGGAATAGAATCTTTCTTATTCAGATTTCAACAATCATTCCTCAGGTGCCATAACTATGACTCCCACTTCGGCCATGTTCTATTGATCTTCCTTTTATCATTGACAAGGCCTCCGTTTGTTGCGAATTTGCTAGTCTGTCTTTCTTACTTTTGCGCTGACTCTCTTTTTCTAGAATAACAGCTGCAATATTATCGAAGACTAGAGTGTCTGTGTTATTTGTTAAATTGATGACAAGTTGATCATACAAATCTAGTAGACTTTGGAGTAGAAGTTCCACACGTTTACTTATCTCTATTTTGTGCCCCAATGATGTGATTGGGAAAAATAAAGTATTTAAGTGCTCCGTCACCTAAGTGGATTCTGCCATACGTAAAGTGTATACTTTTCTCTTTAGAAAAAATTTGTTGTGGAGTGATTTGGCCTCGTACAATTTTATGAGATGATCCCAATTTGTTTTTGCAGTCTTCTTCTCTTTTATGCTTGACAACACCCCATCTGCTAGTGCCAGATGAAAATTTGCAATAGCATTTTCGTCCTTCTCATTCCATTTCTCATTTGTGATTCCAGCTGGCCGTTCAGTAATAGTTGACAGACAATTATCTTTTCTCAAAATAGCCTTCATTTTCAACTTCCACAATGAGAATTACTCCATTGAACTTTTCAATATCAAAATTTTCTGTCATTGCTTCTATCACGAAGAGAATTTAGCTCCCACTATTTCACGTGATAGTACTCGTATGTATGAACAGTATCGTATATGTGAATAGTGTCGTATGCGTATGTATGAATAGCACGATACATGTAAATAGTACTATATACTTGAATTACCAATTTAATGCAGAAATAAATGCATGAACAGTTGTCACCTTTGATGTTACTGTTCACCAACTTTCACTGTGCCCACTCAAACTCCAAATGAATTATGCCAAAAACTTATTCATAATTTTCTCACCTCGCTCTTATATGAATTTTTGTAAAAATCGACCAGATTATTGCAAGTTTGTAGCTAAATAGGACTAAAAAAATAGCAATGAACACATAAATTTTACGTGAAAAACTCCTAAATCAGAGTAAAAACTACGAACAAGAATAGAAAAATTTTGCTATGAAGAAAATTGGAGAATTATAAGGAGAAAATTAGACTTACAAAAATACACGAAATATTTTTTGTCTCTCTCTTTTTTCTCTCTCATCTCACGTTTCTTTTTTTTTATGCTGCGCATATGCTATTTCTTTGTTTATCTCCTACCTATAAATAAGCAAGTGAATAAAGATATGGTTAAGCATATTAGGCATCAAAATGCCTACTATATTTGACTTTCACTTTTGTAAGCACCGTTTCCGGTGGCTACCGTATTTGACAGCCAATTTATGACCGATCAAGTAGCGGTAACAACTGTGAAGCTAGAGAGCTTCTTACCCTCATCTCAAAATCTTGGAAAAGACTCTTTTTACTTGCGTATCTATGAAGTGAGAAGGAGACATGATCCACCCATCAGGGTACGCAAAGAAGAAATCTTCCATCTTCAAGCAACCCCACTAACGCAGTTTGTTCATTGTACACACTATAACTACTACATTTCATTCCAAAATAGATATATAAAACAGTGTAACGTATCTCTACAAAAACATACATGCGCTACTGTGGTTGGCTTTGGTGATTCACCAGTAGTTTGACCCTTCCCAAAAGCCGAGTTGCTTTGGTCACATTCATCCGACCTGCATGGCCCAACTCCCACATCTCGCGTGTTCATAAATGTCCTTACCAGCTTTTGACACAAAGAAAGGGAAAGAACTCATGCTTTAGAGCTTTCTTGCCACATTTTTTCACTTCCAATAGAGAAAGATAAGGAGCTTACAATATCACGAAGCAAACGTACCTTTTATTATGGTAACGGAGACTTCAGAAGAAAAAGCTAGACCTTTTTGTTGTGCAAAGTGAATGTCCACCAAGCAAAGACCCAGATCTTCTAATCTTGGATGCATTATTATTTTAGGGAGTTTCAGCTACTAGTTTAATTTTAATAATCAGGTCAGGTAAAGAAGGGATAACATGCCAAGGGTACTCTACAGTCTGTATCTAAGCCTGAGGTGGTCTGGTTGCCTAATCTGTCCACCATCAAAAAGAGTGATGACAAGGCTGGAGTGGGAATTAGATTATACTGGTACCTAGCTGAGTTTTAGCAGAATTTAGCTTAATCACATCAGATGTTTACTTGGAAGGACCAAAACAAAGACCTTCACTGACAAATTGTCGCCGTCCTCATGATTATACTATGTATTTTATGTACATAAGAATTATTACATTCTGCAGAATTTGATTTTCCCCACTATATCTATGTGGGATCACAAGCAACGTGGACTGCAGAATGCAGATACCCGGAGAAGACCAACTAATAAAGTTTTGAATGGTGGAGCAATGAATGAAACCAAACATTTTCATATACTGAATGATGATGAAAAGATGATGCAACATTATATGCTGGGGATTTCAACCCTGCAGGACCAAGAGCCTCTTGCAAGACAGGATATGGAAATTGGCTAGTTTTCTTTCACATGCTAATCCATTAACCTCGAATAATTTTATAGTTATTTTACAATAACAAAAATGGAATCTTTGATTCAATCTAACTAAGTACTTCAGTTTCTAACTTGATCCGAGTGTCACGTGGTAAAGATGCAATTGCTTAAATGAGTGCACAGGCAAAGAGATAAAGGGAAAGGGAGAAACCAATGTTGGGGAGCACTTATAAATAACAAATAAACCTTAATTTATACCTGCGGCGTTGCTCGGACAGGTATTTTGGTAACAAGAAGTTTGGTTTTCTGAGCTGTTTATCTCTGAACCATCCAGATTTCCTATATTTAAATAAGATTATCACATGGCATCGTAAATCTCAGTTACAGTTCTCTCTCTCTCTCTCTCTCTCTCTCTCTCTCTCTCAGATTACTTGTTCTCCATAAGAGTGATGTGGGATCAATCTGAGAAATAATGAGTTTCCAAATTGTCAGTCTCCATTCTTGGTGGAGAGCTCTTGGAATCGTAATTCTGGTTCTTGTGCATGAATCCACTGGGCTCAACACAGATGGTATTCTGTTGCTTTCTTTCAAGTATTCTATAGTCAAAGACCCTCTTGGCGTCCTTCAGAGCTGGAACTACTACGACGAGACTCCATGTTCATGGAATGGAGTTACCTGTGGAGCACCAGGAATAGCTAACAGTTACTCTCATGTCACAAGCTTGTCTCTTCCAGCTTCTCAGCTTCTTGGATCAATCCCTTCCGATCTTGGCATAATCGAACATCTGCAAAGACTTGATCTTTCTAATAATTCTCTTAATGGGTCTCTGCCTCTCACAATTTACAATGCAACTGAACTTCAGTTTCTTGACTTGTCAAATAACATGATCTCTGGTGATTTATCAGAGACTATAGGACTATTGCAGAAACTTGAGTTTCTTAACCTCTCAGACAATGCCTTGGCGGGAAGGCTACCTGCTACCCTTACTACTCTCCATAATCTAACTGTAGTTTCTTTGAAGAACAATTATTTCTCCGGTGAACTTCCTGGTGGTTTTGCGCTCGTTCAAGTCTTAGATATCTCTTCCAATCTCATTAATGGATCTCTGCCTGCATATTTTGGAGGTGGCAGTTTAAGTTACCTAAATGTTTCCTACAACAGGCTCTCTGGTCCAGTTCCACCTGAATTCGCCTCAAAAATCCCTGGTAATGCAACCATCGACCTCTCATTCAACAATCTAACAGGAGAAATTCCGAACTCCAGCGTATTCTTTAATCAAAAAGGTGGTTCCTTTGATGGGAATCTCGATCTCTGCGGCGAGCCAACGAGGAACCCATGTCCAATTCCGTCTTCTCCATCGTATCTAACCAATGCATCTACACCATCCTCTACACCATCAATTGCTGCGATTCCTAAAACAATGGGCCCAAGCTCAACAACCACGGCTGCAAGCTCTTCAACTGGGTCTCGAAGTCAGACTGGTCTTGGGCCAGGAACCATCGCCGGAATCGTGGTAGGTGACGTCGCAGGAATAATCGTTCTCGCTATAATCTTCTTATACGTGTACCGTCTGAAGAAACAAAAGAGCATCGAAAGTACAGCGGAGCAAGAAGCAAACGTTCCAAAGGACAGCTGGTCAACTTCATCGTCCGAATCAAGAGGTTTCATGAGATGGTCGTGTTTACGCAAGAGAGGAGAATACGAAGAAGAATCCGATTCAACAACCTCAGAGAACGAATATTATCCAGAAAAAATGGAGAATCAACGGCGACAACAGAACAAAGAAGGGACACTGGTGACCATCGACGGCCCTGGAAAAGAGCTAGAGCTCGAAGCACTTCTTAAAGCATCAGCCTACATACTCGGTGCGAGTGGTTCGAGCATAATATACAAGGCCGTGCTGGAAGATGGGACTATGTTCGCTGTTCGCAGAATCGGAGAAAACCCTGTAGAGAGGTTTAGAGATTTCGAGAACCAGGTTCGTGCGATAGGCAAACTGGTGCACCCAAATCTAGTTCGCATTCGTGGGTTTTACTGGGGCGTCGAAGAAAAGCTCATTATCTACGATTTTGTCGTCAATGGAAGTCTCGCCAAAGCTCGTTACAGTAAGTATCCTCTCTATCTCGAACATCATCGTTTAGTACCGTCGCTTCGCGCGGTTCTGTCGGATTTTGAGCGCATGTTAGCAGCAAGCTGTGTTGTTTTCTAAAATGTGCCGTAGACCTAGGCGTTTGACTGTCGAGTAGGAGAAACTGAACGCTATGACTTTGTTATTAATGGATGTGGGAAGGAAGTCAACTCTGCGATGTGGTTCTGTACCCCATGCTGAAATGTTCAAACTCTGACGTTTGACTATTTTCAAATTTTCATTGTTAACAGGAAAATTGGGCTCTTCTCCTTGCTATCTTCCATGGGAGGCCCGTCTGAAGATAGCAAAAGGTGTGGCTCGTGGGCTTTCATTCCTACATGAGAAGAAGCACGTGCATGGAAATTTGAAGCCTAGTAACATCCTCTTGGGTCCAGACATGGAGCCCAAGATTGGTGACTTTGGGCTTGAAAATCTTGTTAAGGGGGAAACTACTTCAAAGGCAGGTGGGTCAGCCTGTAATTTTGGAAGTAAGAGGTCCACGACCTCACGAGATAGCTTCCAAGACTTTAAGATAGGACTTAATCCAAGTCCAAGCCCAAGCTCAAGCTCAATCGGATGCTTATCGTCTTACCATGCACCAGAGTCGTTTCGAAGCCTGAAGCCCAATTTGAAATGGGATGTGTATTCCTATGGAGTTATCTTGCTTGAGCTTCTAACAGGGAAAGTTACTGTTGTGGATGAGTTGGGCCAAGGAAATAATGGGCTTGTAGTCGAAGATAAGAATCGAGCATTGAGAATGGCTGATGTGTCAATCCGTGCTGATGTGGAGGGCAAAGAGGAGGCCTTGCTGGCATGCTTCAAGTTAGGATATAGTTGTGCTTCTCCTGTCCCACAAAAGAGGCCAACAATGAAAGAAGTCCTGCAAGTTTTGGACAAAATTTCATGTTCCTCTTCATCATAATTTTAGGGATTGTAGAGGGAATGTATGTATCACTGACATTGATCCATAGATCGCTCATGAGTTGTAACTGCTGGAGAAGTTAACAAAGATAAGGCAAGCTAGATTTGTATCAGCGATTTAAATTAATAATGATTGTTAATAAAGTTATTTAAGAATAGCCTCTCTATTAATAAAGGATAAGTCTGTATATTATTAGAGCTTTTCAAATCTTATGTGTGTTGTTATTAATAGAGTTAGGCTTAGTTTGGGGGAGCAGTGGCGGTTGACAATCTGCTGAAATGATAAGTATGTATTTGAGATTGCTGTTTTGATAATTGTTGAAACATGAAAATAGATGTTTGGCAAGTGCGGTTGCAGTTGTAGTTACTAAAAAGAGATAAAATGACTTAAAAGCCTATTAATTTAATAAACTATTAATTGTTGTATAAATAATTAATAATATACTATTAGTCATCTAAATTTAAAATTATAAATAATAAAATATTAAATTAAAATAAGAAAATATAAATATAATAAATTTAGTAAATAAATATTTCATAAAAATATATTATTGGTCATATTAATTAAGAGTATAATGGAAAATAATACTTGTAGTGAAAGTTATTAATGGAAAGTAAAATTTTTACCGCAGAAGCAATTTCTTACAGCAACCATTTTTCTGCTTATTGATTTATGCAGTAGCAGTGCACTTTTTTCCAACCTTTAGTTATTTGCTACAGATCCAAATATGTGACTGTTTTTAAAAACTATAGTAAATAAGTACTTATCTCTACCGCACCACAGGGTCAAACACAACCTTAACGTTGAAGATAAGCAAGGTATTAAAATTTTTTAAAATAGATTTTAAGTTAATTTGATAATTTTTTTAAAATATCAAAAAATATTTATGCACCTTCTTATGATATTATTCACGCTAGCTCGGAAGGCCTTAAAGTCCATTTAAAACGGTTCAGAAAACCCTACCCGTATAACTAAACCCGGAAGGTTCAAACGGCCTTGGTAATTGGTCAGAACAAATTTGAATTGTTAGAAGAGCCCGCTCTTCTTCCTCTCTTTTAAAGTCTTCGTCTCTCTCACTCTCTTTTCCTATATTCTGTACATTCCCAGAGAAGGAACAAGAGAACCAAATATGGCAGCGAACATTGGTCAGATGGATTCGGCGTACTTTGTTGGAAGATCTGAGATTCTCGCTTGGATCAATTCCACACTCCGACTCAATCTCTCCAAAGTCGAAGAGGTAATCTTGTTTCTTTTAGCATTTTGCAGATCTCGAAAAGAAATTGGCTGAGATCTGTGTGTTTCAGGCTTGCTCCGGCGCCGTTCAGTGCCAGCTGATGGACGCTGTCCATCCCGGAGTTGTCCCGATGCACAAGGTGAATTTTGACGCCAAGAGCGAATACGAGATGATCCAGAACTACAAGGTCCTTCAAGATGTCTTTAACAAACTAAAGATCACTAAGGTGAGCCCTTGAACCTATTTAATTGGATCAGATCTCGTTATTCATGCATCGAGATTTTATATTGGAGATTTGATGCTGTTACTATTGCGTCGATGCAGCATATAGAGGTGAATAAGCTCATAAAGGGAAGGCCGCTTGATAACTTGGAGTTCATGCAGTGGATGAAGCGTTACTGCGATACCGTTAACGGAGGCTTATTCAAGTAATTCCAATTTTCAACCTCTCTTTTCGTGGTCCTGATTTCTGCTAGCTAGATCAAAATATAGGCGTGATAGTCTATTACAAATTTGCTAATTCTACTATTACGTTTTCAATTTGCTTGTTCGATTTTTGTATTTGTTTGGATGGATTTGTGGACAATGTTTTTATAGGGAGTCGAATTTTATGTTATACACCCTCCTGTTATGAGTGTAAACATGTTTTTTTGCTGTTGCAGCTGTTGACCATTCTTTGGCCAGCATTTGCTGTTCAGATTTAAATAGAAATTTAAAATTATCTTCGGTTGACAACGGAACTTGTAATACAGTACATTGTATAGATTTCAAAAACTCAAAATAATCTCGCCTTTCTTTGAAGTTTCGTACTTGATTGTTTCTGTCAAGGAAGTAGTATTACCTTCATTCCAGTGGTATGCGTGCAAAGGTTGGTCTTGTCCAGATAACTAGGTAGTAGGTTCTCTTGTAGATGATCGCGGAATCGTTATTGTTGCTATGTCACTGGATGCTATGTGGGCCATTCAACTTTATGCTTCTTAATTTCAGCTATAACCCATTGGAAAGGAGAGACGCTTGTAAGGGAGGTAAAGAAGCAGGCAAAAAATGCCCTCCACCTGTGTGTCCAACAAAAGGATCCACCGGTGCTCCCAAAACCCAGTCCTCTCACAATGCACGGAGGAATGATGTATCCACAGTAAACACTTCAAATCAATCCGGGAAGGCTTCTTCTAAACCTCCTAGTCCAGTGTCTGCGTATGATGAGCAGGTACAAGTAGAAAAAAAGTTTTGGTTTTTGTTTGCTTATGTCAAATGTCTTACATGAGCTAATATGCAGATCACAGAGTTGAAGCTATCAATCGATAGTCTTGAGAAGGAGAGAGATTTCTATTTTGCAAAGCTGAGAGATATTGAGATTCTGTGCCAGAGCCCTGAGCTTGAGAACCTAGCAGTACTGTTCTTTTCTTTTTATTTGTTTAATTATGCCATTTATTTACTCCATGAAATACGATTGGATTCTCTACATGCTACTAACAAAGACAACTAAATAGATCTATCTAATGGCTTCTATATTAATCATATTATCTCTACAGGTTGTTGCAGCAATTCAGAAAATCCTATATGCCACAGATGATGACGCATCAGTGGTTGCGGAAGCTAAAGCCATGGTCTCGCTTGAGCAGAAGGAATCGGGATCCTTGAGCCCCATTGCTGAGGTGTCTGAAGAAAAGATGAATCCAGATGCTCAGAAGAGAAAGAGCATTGTGAATCTTGATGTCGACGCTGTAGGCATAACAACACTGTCACCAAGGCAAAGGCTTTCTGATGCCACTGATGTTCGTTGCAGTGGGTCACCTCTTATAACTTACTGATTTTGATCTTCATCCAAGAATGTATGTATTCTTGAATCTTGATACCGTCTGTTATACCGAAATGCTCTCTTTTTCATATTTCTTACCCTCATGTCTAAAGTACTGTTATGATGCTATGTGTAACTCTAGTCTAGAGTATATTTCTTGAATGGAAGAGACATAGACTCAGTGGTTATATACTTGAATCTTGCTGTCCATACCGTTAATTTCCGCCTTCGGAGGTTTTCTGTAGGCTTACTGAAATTAGGCATCGGAGTTGTTGATGGAAGTGTAAATCTTCCTCCTTAGAGACAGCTTGGTTTTAATATGGCAGTGAATTGGTCCGGACTAACCCAATTTTTTTCTTAGCTTAATGTCCAATTAACTCGAATTAGTCTGTTTGAAAGAAACACGAATTATAATCCACACATCGACTGTATGCTTGACATTGCCACCTGAGGTTTGCACTTCCATGGGTGGTGAATAAATCAATTTATTCATAATCATTTAAGTTGGATCCTTCTTTTGGTTTGAATTTATTAATTAAATCGATGAACTTATAAAAAAACACAGAATTTATTCGGTTTTAATTAAAAAAGTAATCACTGCTGTTATTTTAAAGAATATTCAATATGCCGGAAAAAAAAGGGGAAAAGGGCAACGAGGCAAGTGGTAGTTCATTTGCCCCAGAAATCAAGAGAAGAGCATGGTTTTTGTTTGCTATATGGTGCCATATGGAGTACTTTGCATGCCACAAGGTTCCTATAACTGAAAAAACGGTCAATCATTCTTGAAGCCGAAGATTTGGGCATTGATTTAGTTCTATTATTTAAACCTCTTTTTAGTTCTTTTCGTTAATCATAAGTTGTTAAGCCGTGTGATCACTGTGACTAATCAACATGAACGCACAAGCAAGAAAGGTACAGTTTTCCTTTTCTTTTTTTCTCATCGAATCATGTGTTACGATGATGAACCTGTGATCCTGTTGGTTTATCGCAGGAGACAACCAGTGTGAATGAGCAAGGTGAAGTGGAGAAAAGGGTGGAAACGATAGATTACAGTTCATCAGCGGGGAAGTTTCAAGAGGTGAGAAACGTGCAAGTGATTCACCAGCCTCATCAGCCCAATTCCAGCACCAGCGGTGGTGTCTTGGCTAATGCTGCCGCTTCTGTCGCTTCCTCCATTCAGTCTGCAAAGGAAGCCATCTCCAGGAAATGAGACATTTTCTTCTTTACAAAGACATGTGATTACAGAATCATTGTACTTCTCTGTCTAAAGATCTTGATCGACAAATATGATTTCATGCTAATGATAAATTGATCAAAATTTAATTTGGTATTCCTTCAACAATCTCATCCTGTGTATCCTAAAACAAAAAAAAAAAAGCAGAAAACGGATTGACGATTCTCCTGAAGGCTGAAGTCTCCCTGAATTCATGTCCTGATGTTACTCCATGCAGATGGTGCGGGAAAATCATCATTGCAACGAAATGTTACAGGTCATCATTCCAATTTTTTCATGGAGAATTCCAGTCTCAAAACATAGAAACAATATTCCCTTCAATTTCTGTAAGACATAAATTAGAAAGAAACGATCATTGCTTGGATTCTGAAATGAGCAATCTGTGATTGATATACAAGAATACAATTCATGTGCATGACAAATATCTATTTCCAGAAACCAGGCTGAAGCTAGTCTGCCCCTTGGTACCTCACAGCCAACTAAAGCAAATTAACATGAATGGATTATAGGGATCCTTTTCCTGTTAAGTGGGAGATCGATGGAACAATTTTGCTTCAAACTATTCCTTGATGCCTTTTATTGTTGTTTAACAGAATGGGTAAACAATTTCCTCGATCCCTTTTCGTAAATATCAAATTTCTTCCATATCATTGCTTTTCCCTCTTTTCATCTTCCAAGAATCTCCAACTTCAGTTTGAATGGACATACTGACACAAGGTGTACAGGGTTTCCAAACAAGGTCTATAGGGTAGGTTTCAGACCAACCTACCCTATAATCTGGCAAGTCCTTGCCTACTCATATAGGACTTTCAAGATCTTCTAATTTGAGTTCCTTGCACAACTAAAGCGGAAGCTGTGGCTGATACATACGTACTTGAAACAAGCTATTATTATTGAATGTTACTGCAACTGAAGAGCGCAGATGTGGTCATTAAATAACTTCAGCTTCAGCTTATGAATGCAATTGCTTATATGAAGAAGATACCGTGTTGATGCTTTTGGTGGGTGTGGTGGAGATCTCCAATTCTACTTCCATGACATTCTGACGAGCAGCAAAAGAGTTTAAATGTCTAAGTTTCTGGTAGGTAAGGGGTATTAGTTCATTGCTCATTCCTTGACGAAAATAGTCCAACAGACCTGGCAGGTTAGTAATTGCGGATTCCTGTTGGATGATTAATGAAGTTCTTTAAGTTGCAAACAACAAATAGGTGGAAAAAGTTGTCTCTCTAAATTCATAGTTTACTTGTTTTATGGTAATGTTAGAATAAGACATTGTACCTAAGTTACCACACCTGCTGTCAAAATCTATTATTCTTCTGTAAAGGAAAAAGTTCGTACACCCGAACCCATCCCTTGGTTCATCAAGTGGCATATCAAAATACGTAGTCTGTGAATTATTCGTATTCTTAGTACGTAGTCTGTGAATTATTCGTATTCTTTAAGTAGAAAGAATTTATAGTGTAAGTGAACCATAGGGAATAGACAGAGCACTTAGAATGTTAAGATGATTTTGAGTTCCCATTTTCAAGCATCTAACCTGTTATTAGATCAATGTGGTCTGATCTATTGTTATTTTGCTTGCTTATGTGATTTATTCACCTATAAATTCAAACCAGATAAATGTTTTACATTGAAGATTTATGGCTTTGGATGCACAAAAGATACCTATCTGATGCAAACAGTAAATGGTTCTCTCTATTAGTCTTAAGAAAAGTTGTTCAGGATGGTCGACAGCTTTCGTAGGCTGGAAGGAACACAGGGCTGCATTAGTCCAAGCTCAGACGTTACTCATGTGAAACCTTATTTCCTCAGTCCTCAATTTACGACATATTGGAATTGGATTTGCGCCTAATTTTACTGTAGCAGCTGTATTTCGGTTGGTCCTCTTTCATAGGCCTCTCAGATTTAGCAGGTAAACCTTGAATCCAGTGGGGTCCTTCCTAACATTTTGAATTCTAAATGGTGATGGGACGTCTCAGCATTTTGGCGCATATCTTAATGAACATCAAGCTCATACCTGTGAAAGCGTTATGCTAGATGGACCGTCTCAGGTGTTTTTCTGGTCTAATGTACGATGAGGAATGGAGTACTACAGCAGTTCTAGGCTTCTAGCTTTCGACAACTGCCTGTAAACCCTTTAGTTTTGATTAGATTGCTGGAAAATGGTAGGGCGGGAACCAATTCCCGAAATTTCCTTCCTCTGTTTCTATACTGCATTTTTCCACTTTGTGATTGAGTATGAAATGAAAAGCCAAAGATATACCCGTCCTTTTTCACAATTGTTACTTTACCATGTTAAGGACAAGCTCTTCCCAGCTGTTTTCAACAACTACTACATTTTGTTATCTAATCTAATGCATGCTATGTGCAGCACAGACGGGCCTGCTGTAATCTTTTATCCTTTTTCGGTCTTAACCTGTTGTGCACTTATCATAATCTATTTCTCCCTTATCCAGGCAAAGAAAGTGAAGACAGAGGAGTGACATGGGAGAGACTTGCATGTATTAATCTGTGCCTATCGTTACCCTGCAGGCAATATTTGTAAACATGTTCTCTCCTGATGGTACTAAAAGATAGTTGTGATAAAGTCTCATCTGTGAATAATTATACAACCATCAGTAAGTAATGGGTAACCTCATGCTCCGGCGGCTTTCCACCGATAGAGCTGAGATACTATGCTTCAAATATCAGTGGAGCGATTTGTAATCCCTGTATTTACGGAAGACTAGTTCTTTATAGTTCGTTTTTCAACTTTGGTATAGTTTGGCCACCAATGAATGGAAGAAAGGAAGTTTTCAAAGCAACAGCTGAGACAGCTGACCCCGCCCAATAATAATTCCTGAATCCTGCGGCCATCACACTCTATTTTTAGATGGCTGACAAGTTATGGTGATAAAGCAGGCATTGCATGGCTAAGATAACGATGAACTGAATAGTCAATACTTCTTATGATCAGTTTCTCATACGAAGAATGAAAACAGAAATACTTGACCTATATACCAAATCTCCACCTATAAAGGTTCTGAAAAGGCACATCATGAGGTTCAAGGATTCATTACCTGATTGGTGATTAGCTAAAGGTCTCAAAATTTGACAATAGAAAATTTCCTGCATATTGCATTTTTTACATGTATCCAGAAGGGTCAGTTACTCGGTGGCTAAGTGAATGAAATGAATGGAACTCTTTTTCCAAATGAACGACATAGTCCCATAAATGTAGAAGGAAAAACACCAAGTTACTGGTGAAGATCAACTCATGATAGTTCCTCCTCAAGGGGTGATCAGAATAGTTTCAAGTCATTAAAACTTGGACAGGTAGTCGAAGTAACCAAATATTAGATGCAGCAAAGCAGGGCCAATGCTATCTTATGCACCATGATTTGATCATACCATGACTGCAGGGAATGATTTGAATTGATGACAAGTTTGTAGACAAAGAGAACCAAACTCTTCAAGGGGAAACCAGAATCTCTTGAATTCACAACTTCTGCCGCTCCATCCCCTCAGAATCAGGGAACCGGGAGTACCATATCGACTCTGATACATTTGGCTACCTGAATTTTTCTTTTTTTTGAACAAAGGTGATTTGTTATAAAAGCTAGCACTATTCCGCTGGATTCTGAACTTGGAATTGTCACAAAATGCATCTATTTTCGCACAGTTCATATGAATTATGAAGAACCATAATTAGCATCTGCGCTTACCTAGTGCAACTCAATACAGTAATTGATCTTTCAGCGTTTGCTAATTTTATTGGGGTTAATAATATGTAAATACTTATCTTATTCTAATAATTATATAAAGAGAGCAAAAAATAAAACACTATGCATGCACAAGTAGGGGAATAATCCCATCTGCCTCTTCATTGAGTTCTCAAACAAAAGATCACACGGTGGATACTCAATTTCTATCCAAGAATGAGCCAGCTTAAAAATATTTAACCAGAAATGTACTGGTAATCCCTGAAACAAAAGATGATTGCATCTTAAGTACACATAAAACAATGATTATGGAAAAGGTTGAGAGCTTATATGCTCGATAGAAGTATCAAGACTAGCAGATACTAATGAGGACTATTGGGCACATCCACAAACATACGATTTAGTGACGGCAAGCGCATCTGCTGATCGTTTGGTCTGCTCCTCTTGAAACCTGATGTTAGTGATGATGAAACAGGTGATGTCAGAACCCAAGAGTCATTTGAGCCATCACAGCTGAAAAATGCATCTATCACACCATTTGGGCTGCTTGGGGTAGATGAGTACTTGCGTTTACAGGTCCCCTTTTTTCTGCCTGAAAGCTCTAGGATGACCTCGTAACACTCTTTCACCTTGTACTGTGAGGCATTGAGTAAATAGATTCAATCTGGTTATCAGGTGACACATTCAAAACATGAGTTAAAGCAATTGGAAAACAAACCTCACTGATCCTAAGAACAGACATAAGCTGATTCTGGTAGTCCACTTGATTACATCGTTCAACCTCCTCAACAACATGCAGCATTGTCGCAGTAGCTAATGTGGAAGGAGGAAAACACATGAACCTTGAATCTGATTCAAAATTCAATTTATGTACCCAGATTAGGAAAGAAGTGAGATCACTTAACTTAACCTCAGTAAAAAAGGCTTCGACCCAATCAAATTTTGGATCAGTATTGAGAAAAACAGCTGTTCAATGGGTTACCAGTAATGACGGATAGAATCAAGCGTTCGCACCTCGATAGAAATTCCAAAGGTAAATGAGTGTTTAAGCCTACCCTCCTCACAATGTGATCAAAAAAGGAAATTGCAGTCACAGGATTCATCCTCCATTGAAGAGTTGACAGCACCAGAAGCTCCATTCTCTTGATAGTCTTGGCTTCAAAAACAAAATTTGATTCCTCCACCTAAAGGAAACAATAAACGCACAGGCATGAAAATTAATGACTCGTATAGAGAGGATTTCCAAAGGCAGAAACAGGGCATTGCAACAAACAACCAGATTGCAGATTTGGCACACACTTGCAAATCTAAAAGAAGCGGAACTTGGGTTTCCTCCATCTTAGCAGCTAAAGACAAACAGACCACAGCAACTAGTTGACCCATCCATGACTTATCTGTTTGAAGCTTGAAACTTGAAATAAACCGATCGAAATAGTTGACAGCAAGAACACTAGTCAAAGCACTGAACCCATAATGCTCCTTCACCCTCAAAATCCACTCAATAGCATCTCTACGAGCTGCTAGTAAAGGCCTATCACCAACTACATTATCAAAACCAAAATGGGTCTCCTGTTCTTTAGAGATTAAAGAGAGCAGTTCACTATCTTCCCAAAACATGTCTTGTTGAAGCAAAATGAAAGAAAAAGATGAATCTTTCTTCACATTGTCGTCAAAGTTTTCGTTTTCACCATCAATACAAGCGGAATCTTCCTCAAATCCCTCTTCTTCACAGAAAAGGCCATCGAGGACCAATGCTGGGCTTTGTAGCTGTTGGATGTTCTCACCTTCTTGCAATGCCATCCTCTTCCGGGACGAAGATATTCAAACTTCTTCTCATTCTACCACCAAAAAGCTAATCATCTTAAGCTCATACAAAATTAACCATCTTTCTCTCTAGGCTCCCAAGAAAGATACACAGCGAGTAGCGACAAGACAAGACTAGTATGCAAGTGAAGCTTTTTGTCAGCGTAGACCTTCTCTTCTCTCAGCAAGTAAAAAATATTTTCCCATAACCCAAAATTCTTTCTAACAAAAACTACAGATGCACAGTATTCTCCATTAATTGTATATTAACTTAAAATCATAGCATTCGTCAACGGTTAGTTGAACTCTCGCTAAAATGTAAGCTCTAAAAAGATCCGATAGTCAACGCTTAGTTGAACTTTCGCCAAAATGTAAGCTTTAAAATGATTCTATAATCCACAGTCCTTATCCTGATAAACGATAGCCCACATGCAATCCGTATATGTTAACCTAAAATCATAATTTATTATTTTCTTATCAGCAGGACTGATGAGTGTTTGGTGGAAAAGAAAATGTTTGCCAAAGGCAAAGACGAGGAGATTTTGCGAGAAAAAGAAAAAGAAAATTGTATTTTATCGATAATAAGGATTTTTCACAAAGCCAACTGATACGTATCAGAGTACGTATCTGGTATTTGTAGAACGATAAGCTACGATAGCTTATCATACAGAACCTACTCTTCCAGTACACGCACACTTGTGTAAGGCTGTCGTGCTTTTCACATGCTCGGTTCGAGTTTCCAATTTACGACATACAACGTGGTAAACGGGGAAGCGTTGACCATATCCAAGCGACAGAGTGTCATGTTTTAAAACGGGAATTTGCTGCCACGCGCCAAAACGATGTTTTAAATGATTTGGTAATAAAACTATGGCTTGGTTAAGACAAATATCACGACACGTGTACCAATAGCATAATTCAGTTATGTTCAGAATATTTACGATTGGATATGAGTATTTTTGGATACGGATAGCGATGGGCCTATCTACGGGTAGGGATGCCAGTGGTCTTATCTATGAATCTAAATTTAAATATTTTTAAAAATTCGATTTATAGTTTAAATTAGACTCAGACTCATATGAAGTTTAATTTTTTTAAGTAAAATTTTTTAAGTAAAATAAAATAATTTTGTTTAAAAGAATTAAGACTCGTTAAGCTTAAGTTTAAGCAACCTAAGTCCAGACTCAATTAAAAAAAGACTTTATTTAAAAAATTATTTTAAAAACATTAAAATGACTGACTCGTGGGTTAACTTATTGTCATCCTTAACTATGAGCCAACCCTCTCAATTAAAAAAAAATAAAAGTGTAAATAAAGCTTTTTTAATTAAGTTTAGATCTGAGTTACTCATACTCAGGCTTATTTGAAGCTCAATTCTGTTATAATTAAGTCTCGAGCTAACCTGAGCTTGAATTTAGCCCTAAGATATCATATTAAAAATACTTGAATTTAGACTTATAAGCAATCTATTGTCATCGCTATTTTCAACAACACCAACAACAATATTGAGCGAGAGTTTACTAAGATGTAGAGTTTGAGAAGATATGATAATATACAACCTTACTCTCACATGATGAAGAGGTTATATTTCCTAATAACATATTGATTATTTAATTATTTTTAGCTTAGATGTTTACTATCTAATACTATATAATTAACTTAATATTTAATTTAACAACACGATGAACAAAATTTGTGCTTTTAGTTGGAAGATGAAAAAAGAAAAAGCTTACAATTTTAAATAAGGTCAATGGGACAACCGCACAATTATGTTGGACGTGTGGATGGAATTGGTGGGTAGGACCAAAGGAAAATGATTGATAAATAATTAGATGGAGTTCAATATTAATATTTACTGGACATTATCGAGGGATCAGATTTTTTATTCCGGTTATGATATTTTTATTATGTTTAATTAAATTTCATCCACACATTTATATGGACCCTATATAAATGTATGGATAAGATTTAATGAAACAAGGTTATAACAGAATAATTAGAACAGAAAATTTAAAGTGCTTTAAAATGTTCAGTTATTTTGGACGGTATAATATTGATAGAAGCTACATATTATTATAAAAAATTATTTTGTATAAATAAAAATCTACTTTGATACACTTATTAAATTATAAATATTTATACCATCCCTTTTGTTCACGTTCACCAATCGAAGTGTTTAGAAATATAGGTGCAAATTTATGAAATTACACGAACTAACGTGTTCGTTGCAATGTTTAAAAATTAGATCGATAAAAAGGTTTAATGTTTAAAAGTTTTAATTGTCATAAAATTAGCTAAAGATTAAACAAATTAAAAATTTTAAAATATTATCAAAAAATTTTGTCCGAAAATTTTGAAACTTAATTAAAAATAAATTATTAAATAAAAATTATTTAATTTGCTTTAGTTTATAAAAACTTATTAATTTATAAAAATTGAGGGATCAATTAATAAATTGATTAGTTTTTAACAATAAAAGTTACTAAAATAAACCGAATCGAAAAATTAAAAAATAAATTAAAAAATTATACGATATGAGATTTTTATTGTTAAATTGCTCGAAATAGATAAAATTTTAAATTAATGATTTATAGCAAATAAAGATTAAAAGAAACATTTCAATTTTCATGATTCACACAATTTAACTAATCTATCTTCTCACAATCATATTTAATAATCTGGCATAAAGCAAAAGAATAAAATAAAAACAAATAAAATGTGCGAAGATGAAAGATCTTAACAAACGAAATCACCTGTTTCAGTTTTACTGTAACTGTCTTACTCCAGCCTATTTTATCCATCAATTTATGTAAAGTCCGTATAAATACGTGAACGGATCAGTTAAGACAGGAACAGGATCTGGGTGTTAATTTACGAACCTATCATAATTGTCGGAAACATACGCCGTACGTTTCGTTTCATGATGTCTCCTATGCCCTGTTTAGTCATTTTGTCCTTCACTTTTTTCCTATGACTTCACTTTCCATTTTAGAAAGTAACAATAAGCAATTATCAGCATTTAATTGTACCCCTACCGCCCTACGTGCTCTTGTACTATCCACGACATGTTTTTATTATCTTCTTTCTAATAAATGAAATTTATAAACCTCTTTCTTATATTAAAATTTTTTCATATGTTAATCATCTTTTATTTTAGGAATTGAAATATAAAGTTTTATTGGATAAGAGAGGCGGTTCTCTTGTATGAATTTTTCTTTTTAAAAATTATTTTTATTTTTTAAAATGGCCCAATAAGTAATAATATTTTGTAATTATCAAAAATACTAAAAATAACTTTTACATTATTAATGTGTTATTTAAATATGAATTATTAAATACGTGATAAATTTGTATGATTATTTTAACCTAATATTAATAATTTAATAGAAATTAAAAAACTTTTTATTATTTATTTTTGAATGATTATCAATAATAACTAATGATTAAAAAATTCAACCAATTTAAACAATTTAATCATAAAAATTTTGAACCTCCTAATTTTTTAGTTCAATTTAATTTAATAATTTTTGTTGTTAAAAACATATCAATTTATTAATTAATAGATCAATTTTTATAAATTAATAATTTTTAATAAACTAAAATAAATCAATTAAATTTTATTTAAGAATTTTTTCAATTAAAATTTAAATTTTTCAATAAGTAGGAAGAATCCATTTCAATCATATTTCAAAATTTTAAATTTTATTTAAATTTTAATAAATTTTATGATAATACGGTTGAGTCTTTAATCGTTAAACATATTATGTTTGGTTTTTAAAAGATTAATTATGACTTATCAGTAATCACAATTATTTTCATCATTGTAGTTTTATTCTACCACCCTATTAGGCATGATTAGTTATTGTACATTTTCGTACCTGATTAAGAACTAGCTCTTAATTCAAGGACATTTAATATTAACACAAGTTCCTCTTCACACAGCTTGCACTTAAATCCAGAAACAGAATCGTCTCATTTTCATCATCTACTTTCACTTGCGGTACATAATCACACCTTATGATGTAAATGCCAACATCAGGATTCAGGGATGCAATTGATCCAAGTTTCCAACTGTGAAAGACAATTGACTTGAATTAATTATTTAACATATAAATAATTAATTCAGTTAAAGATCATAATTGGCAACATGGATGCGGGTCAGACCGTCTTCATCTCGTCCCTCTCCCTTGTCGTCTCCATCGACTTAAGAGATACCCCACTTCTGGTTAACGAAAGTAAGTCCATCGCTTGATTAAGAAAAGAACATTCTCACAATTTGGATCAAAGATGCATAACACATGATCGTCTTCTTTTGTTATCTCTGCTTTCCCTTTCCTCCAACTTTTGATCAAGTCATCACAATAAAAGCTTCCCTCTTGAGTTCAGTATGTCCTTTTCAGCAATAAACGCAAGAACAATATCACAGGCCAAGCCATTAAGGCTGGGTGCCCCATCACCAGAAGGGTTGATCAAATGGATTATTACAACCCTTTTAAGACGACAAACGAACGTCCAACAATCATCAGCCATCGGTTTTCTTACACCATCCTCCACCTCTACAACAATCGGATTCTTTCCCCGGATAGTTAAGGATGAATCATGGCTATCCCGCGAATATTCAGTAATGCTCGAGAGGTGCTGAATCATTGAGCCTTAAGGGCATGTTATGAGCAGTATAAGCGCCTGCATTCACTATCTCCCGCAAGAAACACTGCTCAAAACCTAGATATGTTAGAATATATTTTGTGGGTCACAATCAATTGTGGTTTTGGTTTTATTAAAAATTAGCTAATGATATGATCCCTATTGAGATGTCTATGGTCTATTATTATTGCGATCCTTATTGGACTTAAGCACTTTATACTGTTAGTGTAATTAATAGTGTAGGGCTAATCCTAAGGCTCATGATGGGCAAACCTAAGATTACTATCTGTAGCTAGGTCTCTGCTGCACTCCCTATATATACACGTATAGTCTCTCTACAGTTTGTCTCATTGAGAACTATATTTTTCCAAAAAGAGCGGAGCTGTTGCGGAAGCCCTAGAGGTCACCAAATACTTGCGCGGTGCTCTCACAATTTGACGATCATGTCTTCAATAAGTAAGTATCAGTGTTCCCTATTGATGAGGAATCTTATTGTCGGTGATTCATAATTAGAATCATGATTTTCACACTTTCATATGATCATATATGTGATTTTCGTATTAATGTAAATTCGCAAAATTGATCCCTAAAACCTTAGGGCTTTTGTAGATCCAAATCTCATAAGTCTATTGATGTATGATTTTTTATTTTTCATGCACTATGTACTGAGAATTTTGCAACACAAACTACAATTTGAGGTTCTTGAGTCTTATTTGAAATTTACCAAATATACATGAAATATTACTTGTTTTGTTGATTCACGTTTCCTTCATGTTTTTTGTTGATGATATATATTTAAATTGAAGAAAAAATTGATTTTTCGGGGTTGTATTTCAAAGACCTATTTCAAACTCTGAAAACATATTTCGACCCAGTTTTGATCCATAAAATCATCACAATTCTTGAATTTTTTTTTTGGGTTTTTCATTAAAACTACATTTAAACAAGTTTTTTCACAGATTAAGCATGAAAAACAAACCAAAAACAAAAAACAAAGAAGGCTTTTGATCGCAACCCATTAGCTGACCCGTGACCTGTTTTCTGCAACTTCAACCCGTCTAGAGGAAGAAGCAGACACGTCCTATAGAATCCCACTCTCTCTCGTGGCGAGTGTAAGGGCATGTGGGCCCCACAAAACATGTTTTTGTGCTCCATTTTTTCTATTATGCTCCATTTTTGAGTGATTTTTTATATATATATTTCATAATTTTTCTGCTGCATTCAATGTTTTTATAAAAAGAAATATTACATTACATAGTATATTTTATTCATTTTCCAACTTTTTTATTTAATCTAATACGCTAGAAATTATTATTACCCTATTTTGAATATATTTACAGTAGTCACTCTTTCAATCATATCTTATATGTATTTATTAAATTACATGTGATATTTGCTTTGTTTAACTATATAACTACAAAACCTATTTCAAAATGCAATTTAATTTGATCCATGATCAGTTGAGATGTCTTTTATTTTTTACATCCACTTTTGAACTGACCTATGGTATTGGGCAATATATTTTGATTCCTGTACGAAGAGTTTCATGGATTACTATAGGTGATTACCACCAAAGTGGGATCAATTATAGTAGTTTGTGAGATTTTTTATAATTTTTCAAGAATGTTTCTGATTAATGCATATAATTGCCTGCCCAAAGGGGGTAGTTGTGTGTTTTAGTTGGAGACCTAATTTCAATCAGAGTTATTGAGGATTACAACAGTCTTAGGGATCTGTCCGCCTAAAGGAGATGGAATTTCAAGATTAGTATACTCTCATTTTCATAGCTCATCCTTGAGGTTCTAATTTTGGTTATACATTCTGCCTAAAGGGGAATGTGTGATTCTTAGTTCGGCCTCACTATTATTTTTATGCCCTTATTATTGTTATTAATGCATTCTGTTTTATCTTACACAATTTCTTTCATTATGAATAATAGTTAAGTGACTGTAGAAATTTTAACTGACTCAAATTACAAGAGATGAAGGCAGGACATAGAATTTTCCTTAGGAATAACTAATCTAGATATGACACTAAGGGAAGACATGCATGTCGTCCCTGATAAAGGAAGTACACCTGAACAGAGAGAGTCCGGCTAAGTAGGAGAAATCTAATAGACTTAGCTTAGTTACAATTAAGAGGACCATTGCTGAAAACCGATTGAGTGGTTTGCCCAATACAACATCTGCTCAAGATTTTCTCACTACTATAAGAGATAGATACCAGGTATCCAATAATGTTGAGTCTGGATATTTAATGAAAGAGTTTATGGATATGAGGTATAACCATAATGGAGGTGTTAGGGAATTTATTCTGAAAGCCCAATCTATTGACTTGAATGAAAATTTCATTTGTTCACCATGCCTTAAACTATCTCCCTATTGAATTTACCCAAATCAAAGCAACATATAATACCATTGGTGAGAAGTGTACTGTTAATTACCTTATTAGAAAATGTGTAGTCGAGGAAGAGAAACATAGGAAAGAAAAGAGTGATTTAGCTCTCCTGTCCATTCATGCTAAACCCCATTTTAGCAAAAGTCATATGAAATATAAGAAATACTCCTATAGTGCTCATAAAAAAAAAATCAGGACTACAAGAAATTTGGCAATAGTCACTACCACAATGTAGGAGATCCTCGGAAAACTACCTTCAAGCAAGGTCCTCGATGTGTCTTCTGTAAGGTCAAGGGGCATCATAGAGGAGAATGTTGTAAATTCAAGGCATGGTTAGAAAACAAGAAGAAATCTGGAGGTAATCTTTTTGCTTTTGTTTTAAGTCTAATCTAGTTGATGTCCCCATAGATTCTTAGTGGTTTAATGGTGGTTCTACTACCCATATTGTTGTGTCCTTATAGAGGTTTACAAACATGAGGAAGCCAAGTCTGAAAGAAAGCAAGTTGAGGGTAGGAAATGATTTTGAAGTAGCAATAGAGTGTGTTAGAGATGTTATCTTAGTTTTAGATTCAGGGCATTAATTTATTTTAAAGAATACCTTTTATGTAGCTTCCTTTAGAAGGAATTTGATTTCATCTTGCTTAGATAAACTTGGTTTTAATTTTTCTTTTGGTGGTGTAAAAACAAAATTGTTTTTTAATTCTGCAATAATATGATCTAGTTTTTTAGCGGATGGTTTATATAAATTGTTTTTGGCTTCTGATAATTTTTCTACATTTTTCAATGTTGAGACTACTCTTGCTAAGCAGTCTAGGATAAAAACGAAATCGTTGTTATTGTGGCACAAAAGCAATCTAGGGAAAGGGTAGAACGATTAATTAAAGATAACATTTTACCTTCCTTAGACTTTAATGATTTGAGGACATGTGTAGATTGTATTAGAGGAAAATTCACTAAGACCAAAATGAAAGATGTAAATAAGAGTCTAAGTCTCCTAGAAATCCTTCACACGGACATTAGTGAACCTCTATCTCCTATTATTTGTGGTAACAAGTACTTTATTGTCTTCATTAATGACTTTTCCCGATTTGGCTATCTTTATTTAATCAAAGAAAAATCTAATGTACTTAAGAAATTCAAAATTTTTAAAACTGAAGTTGAAAAGCAATTAGGAAAAGTCATCAAGGTGTTAAGATCTGACCATGTGGTGAGTATTATGGTAGATTTGATGCTGGACATCAATATATGGGACCATTAACCAAAATTTTGCAAGCTTATGAAAGTGTTCCACAATATACCATACCTGGTAGTCCTGAACAAAATTTTTAGGATTGGACAAAGATGAGGCTGTTATTCCTACTATTGATTCCACTGTCAATGTGCATGAGATCGTTTCTTTGCCTGTTTCCATTGATAACATGCCTACAGTTACTGTTCCTGTCGAAAATGTGCTCCTTTAGTTGAAAATGTGGTTGATCCTCCTACTCCAGTTGATCCTCCTAATAATGTTGCTGACCCTCCTGCACTAGTTGATACTCCTCAACCCATTGAACCTATTGCGCACGTACCTCTTAGGATGTTAGTTAGACAAAGGAGACTGGCTATTTCCAACGATTACTTTGTTTATCTTAGTAAGGACATGTATGATACTGGGGATAATGTTAACCTTAAATCTTATCAGGAGGCGATGTCTTGTGCTCATTCTAATATATGAGTAGATGTCATAAAAGAAGAAATGCAACTATGGCTAATAATGAAGTGTGGGAACTTATTGTATTGCCTCAAAATTATAGGGCGATTGGTTGTAAATAGGTTTTTAAAACCAAAAAGGACTCGAAGGATCAAGTTGAGAGATATAAAGCTAGGCTAGTAGCAAAAGGTTTCACGCAAAAAGATGGCATTGACTTCACTAAAACTTTTTCCCTAGTGCCCATTAAAGATTCATTTAGAGTTGTCATGACTCTTGTAGCACATTTCGATATGGAGTTACATCAAATGGATGTTAAGATAACTTTTTTGAACGGTGATCTCCTTGAGGAAGTATACATGCAACAACCTGAGGGTTTTTAGTCAAATGGTAATGAGCATTTAGTGTGTAAATTGAAGAAATCTATTTATGGTCTGAAATAGGCTTCTAGTAGTGGTACCTGAAATCTGATAAAGTTGTTACCTCCTTGGGTTTTGAAGAAAATAAAGTTGATCAATGTATATACCTGAAGGTCAGTAGGAGTAAGTTCATTTTTCTCGTTTTATATGTTAATGACATTCTACTTGTTAGCAGTGATCTTGGCTTGCTGAATGAAATTAAGCAGATTCTGAGAAAGCTCTTTGAGGTGAAGTATCTTGGTGAGACAAGTTTCGTGCTGGGAATTAAAATTCATAGGGATAGATCTCATAACTTACTTGGCTTGTTTCAAAGGGCTTATATTAATAAAGTACTGGAGAGATTTGACATACAAAACTGTAAACCTAATAATGTACCAGTCATTAAGGGTGACAAATTCAATAAAAACCAGTGTCTTAAGAATGAAATTGAAAAAGTAGAGATGAACAATAGATCATTTGATAGTGCGTTAGGGAGTTTAATGTATGCTCAGGTTTGCACTAGGCCTAACATTGCTTATATTATATAGTTGGCTTTTTGGGTAGGTACCAGTCTAATCCTGGTAATGCTCATTAGGTCTAAGAAAGTGATGAGATACTTGCAAAAAACCAAGGAGTATATGCTTGTGTATAAACGAGTTGACAACTTACAGATAATAGGGTATAGTGACTCAGATCTAGCTGGGTGCTCTGATAATATGAAATTGACATCTGGCTACATCTTTATGTTGGCTGGGGCTGCAACATCTTGGAAGAGCAAGAAGCTGACTATGGTTGCGTCTTCAATTATGTAGGCTGAATTTATTGCTTGTTATGCAGCTGCTACTCATGTTGTTTGGTTGAGAAACCTGGTGACAAGACTTCGCATTATGGATTCCATTACTGGACCTCTCAGAATCTATTATGATAATAGTGCAGCAGTGTTTTACACTAAAAATAACAACACTTCTAGTGGTTCTAAGCACATAGAATTAAAGTATCTGACTGTCAGAGACATAGTGAAGAATAAAGAGATAGTCATCAAGCATATAGTTACAAAATCCATGTTAGTTGTTCCCTTAACCAAGGGTCTTCGACCTATAGTGTTCCAGAAGCAAGTTGAAGACATAGAGATTTTAAACTCTTTTAATGCGCTTGATTAGTGGGAGTTTTGAAATGTATGTGATCTTTCCTTGTCTTATTAGATCTTTATCGTTAGATACTTGGATGTTCATTTCACATGGATTATGTTATTTTAATGCAATTGATTTGAATTATTCTCTTATTACTATTTTGTATATATATCAGTTACTATTTCAAAACTCAGTGTCCTTTTATATCATCATGTCTCGTGATTGACACCATGTTAGAGTTAGAGACATGTTACAAAATTTTAGACTCAGTGTTCTATTAGATCAAATTGTCTCCTGGTCAACACCATATTTGAGTCTGCAGACACTGTTATAGAACTCGGTGTCCTTTTTAATCATCGTGTCGGTGGTTGACACCATATTGGAGTTCAAGGCATTATAGTTCATAATAAACTATACAATTTCTCTTGCTTTAAGCCTATTTTAAGAGAAACGCTGACATTGAAAGTAGCACCTTACATTAATTATTGGATCACCTTTATATACTATTTTCATACTACACTACACACTAATGACTGGTCGACAAGGTTGAAGATATATGTAATTATGGATCGATATTATATCAATAAACGATATAACTGGTGTCATAATTCAATATCATTTGACTTTGATCGGACTTAGTTTTATTGAAGTGTTGCATCTCGGATCATATATCTTTTCAAAATGTAGTCACATTGCACAAAATTTAGTTTATTAGCTTGAGAGTAGTTTTCAAAGGTTTTTCAAAAATAAAATTAAACAATTGATTTTGCCAAAGTGGAAGAATGTTAGAATATATTTTGTGGACTAGAATCAATTATCGTTTTGGTTTTATTAAAAACAGGCTAATGATAGGATCCATATTGAGATGTCTATGGTCCACTATTATTGTGATCCCTATTAGACTTAAACACTTTATACTGTTAGTATGATTAATAGTGTAGGCCTAATCCTACGACCCATAATGGCAGGCCTAGGGTTACTATTTGTGGTTAGGTTCCCGCTGCACTCCCTATATATACACACGTATGGTCTCTCTATGGTTTGCCCCATTGAGAACCGTATTTGTCCAAAGAGAGCAGAGTTGTTATTAAAGCCCTAGCCGTCACCAAAACCCTTGTGTGGTGATATCACAATTTGACGATCATGTCTTCAACAAGTAAATATCTGTGTTCCCTGTGACTACTGATTTTTCACTTCTTACAAGATAATCTTTAAGCCATGGCTCATTGTCACCTTTTCCATTGGTACTTAAAGCCAGCCATTGAAGCGCATCTCACAAGTCCTGGTAGACAACATCAAGCGGATATTCTGGTACTAAACTTGTAGTTAACTGAGACAACAACAATGTTAGCCTCGGAAATTAGCTTATTAAGAATTCGGTTCTTGCGAATCTCTCAATGCTTCCGTCAATATTATAAACTGCTGGAGATGATGAAGACAAGAAAGCGACCAACTTACGAAACTATGTCAGTTATATTTTCTGCTCTGAATTCAAAAGTTTAGAATTTCGTAAACTGTTTCTATAGTATTAGAATTATTTTCTGACACTATCAAATATTACGTTTTAAGTTAAATTTCTTGAAGCTTTGGATTCAAAACGCCCTTTTGCTAATACCGGTTATGCGACTACAACAATGCCTCCAGCTATGCAGGCTTTGAAAAGATTCAACGTTCTACCAACCAAGCTACTTAACGATTCAAAAGCAGATGGTTTCGATTTCGATGCATACATGGTTGAAACTATCCCTTTCTGTATTTGTGTATAACGCTAACCCATTTCCCACTAAAGCTGATATAAATAAAAGCTCAACGGGCAAACTTCTCTGATAACACTTAATCAGATTTATAGGTGGGTATCTGATATCTCAATTCTCAGCCATGCCAGAGTCCAGAGATGTACAGAAAAAACAAAATGTTATCTTTTGCTTTATTTATGCCAAGCATTTGCATTACTTTTGAGGATAAAGTTATGCACGTGTATATACACTTTCCGTCGTTCCCAGTGTCCATAGTAATCAACTTTCCTTGCACAACTTTGACTCTTTTCGGTGTATTGCATGATATCGGGCTGTGTTTGCCAAGAGATGGTAAAAAGCTTGAACCTGTTGTTCGTCCAAAGAGATAGAACTAGGTGTTACCGATAGGATTTACTCTATATTTTGGTAATCTTAAGAACTAATTAAGTGCAATAAAAATTAAGAGAAGATTCAGGAAGAAATTGAGACAAACAGAATACTTTTTATATCTCCTTTGTGCTGCCATTACAACCCTATTTAAATTAAGGACATAACAAACTAAGCTAAGAACGTAACAAACCAAGTCCACTTCTTGCCTATCATTAAGGCCACTAACTTAATTAGTTTCAATAGAAACAACTTCATGTTATATAGGAAACTAATCTACTTATTAACAACTTAATTAAAACTAATAATAAGACCAAATTGACTGCTTCTCCTAGCATTCGTCCTTAACTTGCAAGCAATGTTACTTGGGCAACAAGTCTCAGCTTCTCGGCCTAATCCGTATTAGCTCCTCCCCCCTTAGAATTGTCCTTGTCCTCAAGGACAAAAAGCCCATGATACCATTTCTTGAACCGTCGAAAATCCTCCCACATTGTGTGCTCCAGCAATGTCCCATGCCACTAGATTAAAACCTCTTCCCGCGGCCTGTACTTGCCCTTTTGAATGGTTCTTCAATTAAGAATTGATTCAAGTTATGGCAGATAGGCTTCGTTAGAGTCAGAGGAGGATTCAGGAGTTGGTGAAAGATGAGGAGAAGTTATGGGTATGGATCCCAAACTCTTTTTCAACTGACTTACATGGACAAATTCATGGATCCGTGACCCCTCGGACAATTCCAATTTGTATGCGACAACTCCTACTCGAGCTAAAACCTAAAACGTTCTATAGTAACATGGGGATAGTTTCAAAGAAGAACGAAAAACCACACTAGATTGACAATAAGGTTGCAGTTTTTTAAGTAAACATAATCTCCAACCACAATCTCAACATCACGTCGATTTTGATTTGCCAAGTTTTTCATTCGGTCTTGAGCATGTAGTAAGGACAACTTCAAATCTCTCAATAATGCATCATGGTCTTAAAGATAGGTGTCAACAGTGGCAACTCAGGTTGTCCCTGACACATACTGTAACATTGATGGTAGAGGAGTACCATAAAATGCTTGGGAGAAATCTTTGTTGATGAATTAGTGGCAGTATTGTAATTATATTCGACCCATGGAAGCCAATCTCTCTAGCTTCGTGGTTGATCTCTTGTAAAACAACGTAGTTATTACTCCAGAGTCCGGTTGAAAACTTCCGTCTGTCCATCTCTTTGTGGGTGATAGCTTGAATTCATGTTAAGTTTTGTGACTTGTAAAGAGAGTAGTCCAAAAATTGCTCAAGAACACGAGATCATCAGTCACAATCGAAGTCGAAATTCCATGCAACTTGACAACGTTAGCCACAAAAGCTTATGCAACTGTGGCAGTCATGTAGGGATGTGCAAAGGGAATGAAGTGTGCGTATTTGGACAATAGATCCACTATGACCATAATTACTTGACAGCCACGTGAAGTAGGAAGCCCTTTATAAAGTCCATGGATATATTGGTCTAAACTTGATATAGAATTGGCAATGGTTGTAAGAGTCCGACTGGAACCATGTGTTCAGCTTTATTCCGTTAACACACGTCACATTCACGGATAAAGAATTGAACTCTTTGTCTTATCCCATTCCAAGTAAAATCAGATTTTAGTAGGCCTATTGTTTTATAGAAACCAAAATGTCCTCCAGTGGGTGTCTCATGCAATTCAGAAAGAATAATGGGTATAATTGAAGAATCAGGTTTTAAGAGTACCTTATCGTGTAAGAACCACACTCCCTCACGCTTGTGTGCATCCAAATTTGTGTTGTACTAATTGTAGAATGAGTCCTGATTACATTCATGCTTTAAGACTTCCCGCCACATGGATTAAGGGCTAGAGACGGCCATGAACGTAATTTCTGCTTTCTTAGACAATGAATCTGCTGCATTGTTGGTGTTTCCGGGTTTATACTCGATCTTGTATTCATACCCTAGTAATTTGGGCAGCCACCGTGCCTGTGCATCCTTGATAACCCGCTGCTTCAATAAAAATTTTAAACTCTTGTGGTCAATTCGTACCACAAAAGAGTTTCCCAGAAGATAGGGCTGCCATTTTCTCCCGGATTTGACAATAACGAGCATCTCTTTCTCATAAGTAGAAAGCTTCAAATTTTCCCTTTTAAGATGCCCACTGAAATAGGTGATCAGCCTTTTCTCTTGCATTAATACGACACCAATTCTGTTCCCACTAGCATCGCATTCAATGACAAACAGTTGATTAAAATTTGGAAGACGAAGAACAGGAGCACAGATTAGTGTATCTTTGAGCTATTGGAATGCTTCTTCTGTCTCCGGTGTCCACGTGAATCCTTCTTTACTTAATAACTTATTTAAGGGAGCCGCAATATAACCAAAACCTTGGATAAACTTTCGATAATACCCTGCTAGGCCTAGAAACCATCGGACTTCACGTACTGACGTTGGTGTGGGCCATTCTTGGACTGCCTATATTTTTGCAGGATCTCTGTTTTTGGAAATTACATGTCCTAAATATTGGACTTGTTGAACTCCGAAAATGCATTTGTTATGTTTTTCATACAACTGATTTTGGCTCAATATTTCCAATACAATTTGCAAGTGCTGCATATGTTCTTCCCGTTTTTGGAATAAACTAGAATGTCATTGAAGAACACGAGAACAAACTTACTGAGATAAGGCCAAACGGCATTACTACGAATTCGTAATGGCCTTCATAGGTCCTGAATGCGGTTTTCGGAATGTAAGCTTCACGAATCCTGATGATATCCAGCTTTGAGGCCGAACTTGGAGAAGAAGCAAGCTTCATACAATTCATCCATTAATTCGTCAATTGCCGGAATTGGAAACCTTCCCCTCACTGTGATGGAGTTCAAAGCCTGATAATCTATGCAGAACCTCCACTCTCCACTGGATTTCTTTACAAGGAACAATGGGGAAGAAAATGGACAGTTACTGGGGCGTATGAGGCCTGAGGTTAGCAACTCACGAACCTGTTTTTTGATTTCTACTTTTTGGTAATGAGGATACCGATGTGGCCTCATGTTTATGGGATTTGCGTTAGGAATTAACGGAATACAATTATCTTGGCTACGTTGTGTTGGTAAGCTCGTAGTATTTGAAAATACGTTGTGATATCTGGATAAGAGCTAATCTAATTCAGTTGGTATGGAAGAGAGATTGGTGGAGAAATTTTCGGATACCATTTGAATGAAGAATCCTGTTCCAACTAGACTACTGCTGAGTAGAAGACTAGTCTCCTTCTTAGATAAGGCTTCTACTTCTTGTTGTTGAAGCCCATTAAAAATGTGCTTCTGTCCATCCACGGTGAAGGACATAGTGAGACTACTATAATCAGTCACGATCGGCCCCATTGTAGCTAGCCACTGTACTCTTAAGATCACGGGACATGCAGCTTTTGGAAGCATAAAAAAATCATCTTATATCAAGAAGTCTTCAATCTTCATATGAACGTTCTTACAGAGTTTGGTACATTGCACACATTGCTGGTTAACCACTATAACCTGAAACCTGCCATTGGTCTTAACTGGTAATCCAAACTTAGCTGTTAGTATTCATTTTATGAAATTGTGAGTGCTTCATCCATCTATGAGGGCAATAATTTTCTTTTGATTGATCTTTCCCTTGATGGCAAGGTTACAGGTGTTGGATTCCAGAAATAACATGAAAAGAAATTATCGACATTATTTTAGCTTCTTCCATGCATTCCACATCCTCATTACTCCCTTTTCCTTCATGAGTGGATTCTGTGGCCTCCCTAATCATAAACAACTGAGGCTTGACACACTGGTGTCTAGGTACAAACTTCTCATCACAATAGAAGCATAATCCCTTGTCTCTTCTTTCTTTAGCCTCTTGTGATGTTAGTTGACGAAAATTGGGAATGTTGGTCTTTTGAGCAGGAATCGGTCCTTGTATACCGTGGGATTGCTAGCTAGTGTTTCTTGAAGGCGTGGAAACCCTGGGCAGATTTGGGTTTCGTCATTGAAGTTGATTTTTTTCCTCCACAATTCGTGCCGCACTAATGACCTCGGTATACATTTATGGTTCCTTAAGTTGCATGTTGAGTCTGATTTCATCTTTAAGCCCTGTAATAAAATTTCCTATGAGAAAAGATTCAGGTAGGGCGGCCAACTCATGAGCTAGCCTCTCGAATTCCTTATGATAGGCCACGACGGTTATGTTTTGTTTGAGTTGTGATAGAGCTATAGCCGGGTTTTCATATTAAGTTAGGTCGAACCGCTTCAAAAGGGCTCGTGTGAAGTCCTTCTAATTTTGGGGTCCTTGAGCCATCTTACTAATGTACTGATAACACTGGAAAGCATCCCTGTCCAAGTGAAAAGGGCCAGAATTAGTCTTCGTTCAGCTTCAACCCTATAGCAGGCAAAGTACTCCTCACTCTGGAAAATCCACCTAGTTGGATCATTCGTTCCATTATAACGCGGAAACAAGATTTTTGGCACAACTTTGGGTATCCTATTTTCCTGAGAATTCTCTCCCACTGAGCTTTGACTAGTGCCCTGAATTGGTCGTTGTGGTGACCCCCCCATGCTGGTAGTTGCCTTGAAAGCTTGAAAATCAGTGACCAAAGTATGGATGAGGGAATGGAGTTGGTCGACATTGGAGTTGACCTGGTTCAGGGTAGCTTCTTGTCTCTGCAATGTAGCTCCTTTGCGTTGAAGGGTGGCCTCTTGATTGGCAGCCATCTCACTTGTCTCTGACCTGAACTCAGCATTGGTTTTCTGCCTGGACTTCATTGGATTAACTGTCTCTAATACCAAAAATGATGGGATTTACTTTATATTTTGTTAATCTTAAGAACTAATTAAGTGCAATAAAAATTAATAGAGGATTCAAGAAGAAATTGAGACAAACAGAATACTTTTTATATCTTCTTTGTGCTGCGATTACAACCCTATTTAAACTAAGGGCATAACAAAACAAGTCCACTTCTTGCCTATTATTAAGGCCACTAACTTAATTAGTTCCAACCGAAACAACATCCTATTATATAGGAAACTAATCTAATTATTAACAACTTAATTAAAACTAATAATAAAACCAAATTGACTGATTTTCCTAGCATTTGTCCTTAACTTGCAAGCAATGTTACTTAGACAACAAGTCTTTGCTTATCGGCCTAATCTGTATTAGCTACTTAATGATCATTAATTTTGAGCCAAGAGAAAAAAGAGAGTAATCAGAATCGGAGTTGATACAGAAGATATGATGTAAAGAGAGCAGTATTACCAGTGTGCCATTGCATTGCATGCTCCTATTTAACTATTTTGTGCAGTTTCTTTGGAGTCCAGTCAAGTGACCTTTCCTTATAACGTTATACATTTTAGTTTCACATCGATGACCCTCTTCGTCTGTCCTTCTCCTTCTCTCTTGTCCCTGTTTTTGCTTTTGCATGAATAAATTCCCAAGTCGATTCCCTTCATTGAACATAGCTGGATCTACATTTGTAAAGAAGATGTAGCAAAGTAATACAAGCATATAAACCTCATACGGAGACATGTTGACATGCATGCAAATTAATTTAATATACCATATTAAACCTTAAAAGACAATCATATACGTTAATGTGCTTCAATTTCTAGGTTCTATCATTCTCTTGGTATCATGTATAGTAAGTATTAATCTTCTTCAGGCAAAGAGCGATGGCATAGACAGGCCGCAGAGTTTCTTTCTTCTAGTTCTGCACTGTTATTGACTTCAGAACAAAACAATTAAGCACTTCAATGCGAGAAAAACATAGGTGTTGGAAAATAAACGCAAGATCGAATCTAAGCGCAGCGGAATGAATTTAAAATTTTCCACAAAATCAACTGTAACAAACTTTAATTGGAAACATAAAACAAGAAATTAACATAATTATACTAACCTGTTTCGATTTCCTGTTGTAATTTTCCTTTCACCATGAATCCGTCAATCTACGAGCTGTTCAATCGTCTAGCCTCTAATGGTATCCACAGATCTTTTCGGAGAAAACTCAAATCCAATTTAAGAGGAAAAATGTAGGAAGTGCTAGCTCCTAATTTTCCTAATTTTTCGTTTTATATGAAAAATCATATTTTTCATGTTCTTGGATTTTATCATAATTACAACTAAAGTCAAACTTTAGTCACAATTACGAATTAGTCCTTATAAGATCAAATATCACATATTGATTCTTAAAGTTTCTAAAACTTCTCAATTAATTCCAACTTAATTCAAATTTCAATTTCTCCTTTATAGACCTTTTATGTGTGACCCATTAGATTCTTAATATGTTGGTCATGATTATAAATTATAATTATAATTTATAATTAGAATTAAATAAATTAAAAACTCCTTTTAGTTTATCTTTAATTCCCTAATTAAACAATTTATAACCACATATCATAATTGATGTCTAGCAATATGTCAAGACCACCCAAATATTAGGAATGTCAAAGTAGTTTGACTAAACCTGTCTATGCATGGCTATGATATATAAATTAATCCTTTCGTCATCTAATGTTCCAATTGGACGTAGAGTATGGAATTCGTGTCTACTCTAAATAATCCAATCATGTTCGTTCTCTCTAATTAATAAATGATTTATAATTGATATTTGGAAACAACTTTTTCAAATTTCAATTTACTCTAACCAGAGATTCCCAAAATCATTAGTAATCAAGAACAACAGAACATTCTTGCTAATTACTTTAGGACAACGAATTCTTTATTCATATACTCAACTATCTCCCTATAGTTCATAATATATCCAATAACTACCGAATTGAACTACTCCAAGAGTAGAACATAAGTAGCATCAAAACATAGTAATAATTCCTACATGAGATAACTTTGATAATCTCAAGTCTAAGGATCAATTATACAACCATCATAATGAGATAATCCACAAACACACAAGTAAGGTTCCATTCGAGATTCTCATAATCGGGTCAGTTCAGTGAACTTATTCTCTAATAAGTACCCACATGTTTGTTTAAGTGTCTCTACACTTTAATCTATAAGATTAATTACTTTCTTTATAAGAAAGAAACAAACACATGCTAGTCTAACTATTTCATCAATACCCCGTCTTGATGAAATTACGACTAGGAACATTTTAGGAATAATATAACAAATGCAATTCAAATCTTATAATTATAATCGCATTATCATTTCTAATTGCATAACAATTATTCCATAGATTTTATCTTTATGATTAATAATTAAATAATTAACAAATACATAAAGATAAGGAATGCCTTTTATTGAATAAAATATTGTCATAAAAATAAATTTATAACCAATATAAATTGGATGCAAGGGCGTACACTAATAATAGGTTGGGTTATCACTTATCACTTCTCGTTGTGCTTTCATTTTATATTTTGTTTCGGATTATCTCTATCCATCTTCCAACGAGTCTTTATTCTACTTTTTCTTGATAAACTTCTTCTTCTTCTTTTTCAACTTGTTCAAGAAATTGAACCATATAATTTGTTGTAGTTAGGTGGTTCGAGATACAAGGTTTTGTTAGGTCGAGATGCAAGAAATGCAAGTTTCAGTGACGTAGTCAAAAATCTACCACCTCCCTTTTTTAACTCCTTGCAGCTGCTTTCTAATTTCCAAATCCATATTGATGATAAGTTGATCTCTGAATGACCCCTTTTCAATACCAGTTTAAGCTTTTTATCTTGTCCAGTAATTTGGATTGACGATTCTCAAGCTTCACTACTTGGGTTCAATTTCTACTTTCAACACCGACCACCTTTCCTTCCAATCACATGAATCTAGCTTATTGTTCAGTTCAGTGAAGCATCGAAAATGACAGATGAAAAACCCAGCTCCAAGGGACAAACTTGGTATGATTCTACACTATCACCAATCTAGTTGTTTTCTCAAAACAAAATGAAATTATTTTTATGTTTATGGATCTTGTAGGTTTGTGCCACAGGATTGCCAAGCGACATTGTATTGGAAGTCGAGGACATGAGCTTACATCTTCAAAAGGTTAATCCTCTGCTCATTGTTTCCTTTCCCTTTGGCCTATTTTGCCAATAGATCAAACACCATCAGTATGTTTTTTTTATGATGACACCAACATAAACAAGGTATTTGCTTTATCTGTTAATCTTTTTCTGTTAGATTTAGTTGCTCTATTTGTTAATCATGTTCTTAATTTTTAGCATGTTTGGATTATGTTATTCATTATACCCACTATCTGTTTGAGAAAATGTCTGTTAGATGCGGATCCTTGATTTTCTGATTTTAGTTGAGTATTTTTAGTTTGGTTAGTTGTAAGAAAGTTTATATAAAGCACTTTCGATGATGAATAATGTAGAATTATATCACAAACTAACCTTTGTGTTGAAGTGTTAGAATCTTCTTGTCGTTTGCTAATCCACATATCATGATTGGCTACTAGAGTCACCATTAAACCACACCTCAAACTCTAAGCCTTTGATGGTTTGCTTCACGTGAGAGAGAGTGGAGAAATTCTTTTTTTTTTTTTGTGATTGCGCCAAAAATTAATCTTTTCACCCATTAATCCTTCTTTTTATATTGGGAACAATAACTAATGGAAGTTATAATAATCTAATTCAAATGTAACCGTCAATTAGTGGTTGTTTATTTATGCAACCGCCAATAATTCCCACTCAGCCACATAAGCTACGAGTTACATCTTCTCTCTAAAATTTCATGTGTCATATTGAGAATAGGGCTGCGACCATTAAAAAACTAATAGTCCTATATTACGCGACCGTCTAACTAACATAATACTTTTACATATTCATGATACCCCAAATCATTCAAAACATCATCGAACGCATACACTGTCCCTTTAATTATGGTCATAGATATATCATATGATTATACGCCAAGTATAATCGCCCGGGCTAATATGGTGATGAAGGAAAAGATTCTTCCTTAGACACTCATAATCAGCCAACTTAGCTTAACTGCTTTCCTAATGTGCTTCGCTGACTATATACATCTTAGCCCTTGTAAAACATACTAAAGTAGCAACATCAAGCTTTGATTTCATATTATAGTTCTAAGTCGAAGGGTTTCATTTGATTAGACATTAAAGTCTATGGGATCACATAGGGATAGAGAAAGGGATTTAACTGTCACTCCACAAGAAGATCGTTATATAGCACACACAGTATAAAATGTGTGTCATAACATAGGTCCTACTAAGCTGGGTATGTCACTCTTCTATGCTATGCAAATCATAGCTTTACTTAAAAAAACCAATCCGAGCCATAAGATTAACATACCTAATGTTAATCTTGACACTAGAGATTTCGCTTTAAGGCTTCAATGAGAACTCTGAATTTTTCACATCCGATTCATCAGAGTCTCATCTTAGACTTACTAAGGCGATTATTCAAATAAAAAAAGATTATGCATACTACACAAGTATGAAGATAACACAATATTACATACACGCAATATTAATATTATAAAGTCTCATCCTACGTGCTACTTAAGCATTAGGGTGATTACCTATGTGACATTACAATGTGCCTTATCATGTAATTGCATACCAATGAACATTTGAGAAAAATTTTTATTAAACAAATACTTGTTACAATTAAAACATGTCCATTTATACAACAAGATATAACTCAATGAAAAATTAAACCCTACGCAAACCTAAACTCATCACATGAGCCTTGAACGCATCTCGAGGAAGATGTTTAGTTAAGGAAGCAGCTACCATCTTGTTAGCAGGTATATGCTTTATGGCAACCTCTTTATTTTTTATGGCATCTCCCACAAAATAATAACACCTCTTGATATGCTTGGATTTTCTATGAAACTTCATTTCTTTAGCAAGCTGTATGGCAGCATTGTTGTCACATAATATTTCAACAGAATCATTAACTCTAGGAGTAAAATTAAGATCCTGAGAAAAACTTCTAAACCATATTGCCTCTTGAGCGACAAGACAACAAACACGATATTTTTTTTCCATTGTTGATAATGTTATGCAGTCTTGCTTCTTGTTGCACCAAGACACGGCTCTGCCTCCTAAGGTGAAGGCATATCCTGACGTTGACCTAAACTCATCCAAGTCACCACCCCAATTGGCATCCGAATATCCCCTTAACCTTAAATTCCAGCCTTGATAGAAAAAGACTAGGTCTAAATTACCACGAAGGTAGCAAAAAATCCTTTTGATTGCTTACCAATGAGCAGGTCCTGGGTTGCTTTGGTAACGACTTACCAAACTAACTGCAAAGTAAATGTCAGGTCGCATACACAACATAACATACATTAAGCTTCCTACGGCACTAGCATAGGAAACATTGCTCATTTGTTCTTTTTCCTTATCTGTTTAGGGCTGATCAAGACTCAAGGTAAGACTCTTTTAAACTGGAGTATCAACGGGTTTAGAATAATGCATTCGAAAACGTTCCAAGATTTTATTAATGTACGCTTCCTAACTTAAAACAAGAAGCTTTTGGGACGATTTCTAATTATTTTCACACCTAGGACATACCTAGCTTCTTCATCTCAAAGATAGAGGATAACCAATCTTTAGTGGTTTTAATCATCTCTATATTATTCCAGCCAGTAATATGTCATCAACATATAAAATGAGAAACAAAATTCCACTTGTTGTTCTCTTGATATACACACAATGGTCTTTTGAAACCATGAATAAGCCAAAAAAAGTAATGGCTTTATAGAATCTGAAATACCACGATCTGGAAGATTGTTTGAGACCGTAGATGGATCTTTTAAGACTACACACTTTGTCTTCTTGACCTTTTGATATGAAACCAATAGGTTAATTCATATAAATGTCTTCCTTAAGATTACAATTGAGGAAAGCAGTCTTTACATCCATTTGAAACAACTTCAAGTCAAAATGGGCAACCAGAGCTAGAAGTAAGCAAATAGAGGCAATTCTCATCACATGAGCAAAAGTCTCTTCATAGTCTATACCCTCTATTTGGGTATAGCCTTTTGCTACCTAATGGGCCTTGAACTTGTCGATCGCTCCATCCGCCCGATGCTTTATCTTAAAAACTCACTTGTTTCCAATTTACTTCCATTAGGGAGGGGGGACTTGTTTCCTAAACTTTTTTTCTTGCCATTGAGTCCATTTCATCCCTCATGGCATCCATCGACTCTGTGTGGTTAGGTGAATCAACAACTTCTTGAAAATAGGTTGGCTCTTTTATTTCCAAATGAGTACAAAGGAATATTTCCTCTTCGACTTGAAAATATCGTCAAAAAATTCTTCCACACTCACTTCTTCGGAGTCAAGGAAATACATTTGCCTACCTTGATTCAAAATATATCCCCCTTTCTTTTGGAGATGTGGGGTCCTAATCAAGTTGAGAACCACTCCCACTATCTTGGTGGATGTGGGATTTTGAACATTTAGACTATCCACAGGTTTTTAGGTTAGAGATTGAAGACGAACCTCATTCTCAACTTAGTTCTCTTAGGTAGGAGAAGATAAACTATTCTTGGTGACTTGGCGAGTAACTAAATTCTCCCCCTCACTGAGATTATCTTATTGTAACTCATACAACTCTAGATCCGTTTTGATTTCACCTATGCTTGGGAACTCATCCTTAAGAAACTCCACATTGCGGGAATTAACTTTCATCATGCCACCATTCAGGTGCCCACTAAACATAGCATACCCTTTAGAATATTTGAGGTATCTTATAAACATCATTTTGGTGGCTCTTGGACCAAGTTTCCTATGTTTATGAGTCCGATTGTGTACA
Organism: Erythroxylum echinodendron; assembly: GCA_027575705.1. Taxonomy (NCBI): domain Eukaryota; kingdom Viridiplantae; phylum Streptophyta; class Magnoliopsida; order Malpighiales; family Erythroxylaceae; genus Erythroxylum; species Erythroxylum echinodendron. Next base: position 29,147,247 of record JANZXR010000170.1, on the reverse strand, counting down.
TAATCAACCAAACCCTATGGGCGCAAACGATCTAAAGAGGGCTTTCTTCTATTCCATAACTCATGTGAAGTGGCGGGTACACTTTTACTTGGCACACGGTTAAGAATATAAGTTGTCATGAGCAACACATCTCCCTAAAAACTAATTGGAAGACTAGCGTCTGCCATCATTGACCTGACTATGTCAAGCAATGTTTGATTCCTATGCTTCGTAATACTGTTTCGTTGTGGAATTCAAGGAATCATTAGTTGTCTTATTATACCCTTTTTCTCACAAAATTCATTAAACATATTAGATAAATATTCTCGACTACGATCGGTCCGAAGAGTTTTAAATCTTCTTTCCAGTTGTGTCTCAACTTCAGTCAAAAAATGTTTGAACACATCAAACGCCTCATAACGATGAGCCAAAATTTACACATACCTATAGCGAGAATAGTCATCTATCAAAGTGAGAAAATAGATAGCCCCATGATGCGCTTTAATATTCATGGGTCCATAAATATTAAAGTGAATAAGCTTTAGAGGTCCAAACAACCTTGAAGCCTTACCAAAAAGTTTCGCAGTTTCCTTACCAGTTAAACATGACTCACATCTAGGCAACTTAACCATAGTGAGTCGGTCTAAAAGACCTTCTTTAGCTAGCCTACTCAATCTATCTTGGCCAATGTGACCAAATCTAGCATGCTATTTAACAAATTCAGAATTAGGATCATAATATGATACATAAACAGAAGATGAATTATCATAACATGCATCCAAATCAAGAGTAAGAAAATTGTTGTTCAATGTAGCATGGACAAAAACATTGCCATTATACAAAATATCCGATCCATTGTGACTAGAATTAAAAACGAATCTTGATTTCATTAAAAAAACACAGCATCGCACCCTAGGTACGTAGAGAGCATCATGGAGAAGTAACATATTTCCTCCATGTAACTTAAGCTGATATGTCCCTATTCCTAGGACATCTTCTTCACTATCATTTCCCAACATGACAGTTTGTGAACCCATCGAATACTGATGAAAGTCCACATAGCCAGCTTGATCTCGAACTATGTGCTTTCTTGCTCCCTTATCTACAATCCAATTAGGAAGAGAATTAGCAACTAATACATGAGAACAAACATATAACTCAGGAGTAATGGATAAGAAAGATACCTTCTTAGGTTCAGTACAATCTCGAGCAAAATGACAACTCTTTCCACAATTATATCACTTCACACATGCTATGTTTTTCTCTCCTTTGCCCTTAGTCTTTTGCTCCTTAGTAATATGACCCTTTAGTCCATTTCTTTGAGGAGGCCAAGAACCTTTTCTCTTACCTTGATTGGCATTGTTGCCTTTAGGTCCATTCCCTTTAGCAACAAGAGCCACATTGGAAAAGTCAGATGCTTTTAAGTGATCCTCTTCTATTTCAAGGTGCCTTGTTATCTCTACAAAAGTTTTAACATTATCATTTTATGTCAAAACAAGTTTCACATTCTTCCAGTGCTTAGTATGATCTGAAAGAGCCCAAATCACATTCAGGATTTGTTCCTCTTTAGAGATAGCCCGACCAGCTGCCTTAAGATCACGAACCATAGCACTCATGGTGTGTAAATGTTCAACCATAGTATGAGTCATATTGATCTCGTAGTTCATCCATATTAGGTGCAAGGCACGAAGCCTTGTTGCTGATGTTTGACCAAACATGATCTTAAGCTTGTCCCAAATATCCTTAGCAATGGGACAATCCCTAAATTCTCCAATTAGATCGTCATGCATGAAATACAACATAATATAACATGCCTTACGATCCTTTGTAGACCAATCTTCATAAGCCTTTAAGGATGTTTAATATTGCTTACTAGCAGTATCAATATCCTTTCTGTCTTTGTCTAATACTAAAGGCGCAGTTATTGTTGTGGTCAAATGTTAGAGCAATTCTCGTTCATTTAAAAGATACTGAATCTCCCTTTGCCACATATCATAATTGGACCCATCCAATTTGTCAGTGGTAGACAAATCATCGATCATGGTTTTAGTTGTCAGATCTACAAGTATATATAAAAAAAACGTGAGGCATATTTGCATTTAATTAAATTATTAAAAAAATCCACAATTCACATCGTATGGTCGAAAATTTCGCTAAGCTCATAATCATCTCATACAAAAATGAACTAGGAATTTCTATAATTTAATTATACTATTTTAATTTGATATATTACAAAGATGCCAAAAATAAACAATCTGTAAAACTAATTTACAACTAAAACTTAATACATGTAAAATAAAATTTACATACAAAATTATATAAAACTCATTTATATAATATTATTTTAAATATAATACAAAATTACCCATAAAATACATTTATGGAATATTTCGAACTATATGATATGAAAACAAATTCATGAATTTATAACAATTTAACTCATGCAAATCATATGGCAAAGCAAATTCACATAGCAAAACTTATTTACATAATTAAACAAATAAATCTAAAATTTACATGAAATTACAAACAAGCAAAGACTAAACTGCTAGTTACATACATAATATCATATATAACTAATTCATATAATATTAGTATCTAATTTCATGATAAGCCATCATGATAAAATCAAAGTGGATGATAAAGCAAAACTCATTTGTTTATAATGCCTATGTTCTCACTGCCCTCTCTCTTTCTCTTTTAATTGAAATGGTCTATTGTTTTATCATTTGTTTATACCACTGCATCGCACCCCTCACTCTCTCTTCTCGCCATTTCCATGGCTTATGCGATGCTCTCTCTTTTCTCTTTTAATTGAAATGGTCCATTATTTTCTCATTTGTTTATACCACTTTATCGAACCCCTCATAAGTTTGGGTTTTAGGCAGAACAAAATAATGGGAAAATAAAAACAAAGCATAACATATATGTCTTAGTGCGCGAGAGAAAAAATAGAAGCATAAAAAACACATAACATATATGTATGCTGCGAGAGAAAGATTTCAATTAACTGATTAATTGAATGTTTTTAATCATGCTTATGGCATCGAGACTAGGAAACATGCAATTCGGCTCTGATACTAATGTAGAATTATATCACAAACTAACCTTTGTGTCGAAGCCTTAGGATCTTCTTACTGTTTGCTAATCCACATATCACGATTGGCTTCTAGAGTCACCGTTAAGCCACACCTCAAACTCTAAGCCTTTGATGGTTTGCTTCTCATGAGAGAGAGTGGAGAAAATCTTATTTTGTTTTTTTTTTTGTGATTGCATCGAATGTCAATCTTTTCACCCGTTAATCCTTCTTTTTATAGTGGGAACAATAACTAATAGAAGTTATCATAAACTAATTCTGATGTAACTGTCAATTAGTGGCCATTTATTTGTGTAACTGCCAACAAATAAAATACAGAACAATTTTAATCATTTCTCATCGTAAAATTACTCTTATCCCTCTTTGAAATACAAGCTCAAATTTACTGTTGTCGTTAGCTTCATCTCCTTTTCTTCTTCTTTTCATTACTTGTGTAGTACATGTCTTCTAAATTCCACAAGTTGTTGATATTCTTGTCAATTATAGTTCTTTGGGACTTGATGTCTATCTTTGGTCCCTTCTTTGTTCACATTGATTGTTCTAACTTGTAAAAGAGTTAACCCAAAACATAAAAGGAGGTATTATCTTTTGTCTAGTCCTTAAAGTGCTTAATATTAAGAGATAAGAACCCTTTTATACTGATATGTTCTTTTTGTAGGAACTACTTAATCAAAATTTCCTCTTGTTTTCTTTGTTTATATTGAATAATAGATTAAATTGTTTTTTTTCACTTAAAATTATCAAGTTTTTAGTTGATTTGTCTTCTTGCACAACTTAATCTTATTATATTTTACCCTCAAAATCTCTTTATCTTTTTCCCATTATTCTGTAATCTAACTTTATATTCAATATTATTTTGTCAAAATTAAAAGATCTTTCATTTTCAAATATTCGTTGATTAAAAAAAAAAAAGAGAGACTTGTGTGATTGTTTTACTTTTACATAATTAGTCTACCGAAACCTAACTTAAGAGGCAGTTCAACTCACAAATGGAAGAGAACTTCCTTTACATTGAGAATTATGAACATAGGAAACAAAAAGTGATGCTTTAGGACTCGAAATAATTTGGAATGATTGTACTAGCTGACATTTGTAAATATGGCCTATTGCAAAAGTTGAAGACTCGTGTTGTGAAGAAAATGTTAATACCTTTTAATTTTGGTCGCAAAGATGATAACTTCTTTGTTCTAAAGGGTTATCTGATCTTTGCCATAGCCTTAGCTAAAGAGGATTCGAATGTTGGAAGATATGGCTGAGATGATTGCTTTTGAAGTTCAATCTTTGTCCAATGAGCTCAAAGCGCTGGAGGAGAAGCTTAAGGTTTGTATATGGAAGTTATCTTAAACTGCTAGCATTATCTTTTTATGTCAATTCCTCATACTCGTAGAACATGTACATCTTCAACTGTTATTTCCAAAACTAATGTTGGTGATATAGTTTGAGGTCTTTTATTGACCTGTAACTCCTATTAATCCAGCATCCTGTGTTGATTTGCATCCTTCATTTTGAACCCAACTCCCCATTCTTGTTTTTCTAAAGTATTTCTTCAGATTTTTCTTTTTTCATCAGCCTCTCTCTAATACGTGCTTCAAACCCATTTTTGACAGGTTCTCCTGCTTCCTAGTGATCCTCTTGATGCAAGGAATATAATGCTTGAAAGTCTATCTTTTCCTATCAATAATACAAATTTATATTAGTTCCTTTGATTATGTTTTATTTAACATGTAAGAAAATAGCTCTCTGCATCCAATTATTTCGTTTCTTGAACCTAATGATTATAATAAGGGTTATTAATCTGTAGCATCATACGATAAAGCACGAATGTATCTCTCTGCATCCAATTATTTCGTTTCGTTTCTTATATGATGGTTGAGGTATAAAGTTGCTCTTATTGATATAGACAAACTTAACCAGTCGTCCCAGTTTTGTTGTAATTTGTTTTGTAATCTCAGCATTTATAATTTGTACACTGGTTTATGTATTTATTATTTTGTCTATAAGAAATGTTAAGGTTGTAATTAAGTATATGAAGAATATTCTTTTTGTTGGTATAATTTAATGATATTTTATTTTTTAAAAAAATTAATGATACTTTACCTTTTATATACAATGCTTCAAACTATCAATCTACAACAATATGGATTAAAAATGTCACAAATAATTATGATTAATATGATATACTATTTAGTTAAAATGTATATTAAAAATTTGAATACATTTTATAATTTTTTAAATGTAACTAAAAAGTTTTTTTTCTACGTTTTCAACTCTACGTTTTAAAAACTGTAGCTAAAAACTTTTCTCTATGAAAACATTTCGTAATAAAAACATATTGGCAACGAAAACAAAGCGTAGGCAAAAATTATTAGTGACAATTATGAAAAAACCGTCATCTATAGTTTTCAACTGTCGCTTATGATTATTACCGATGATTTTTTGACTTTTAGTGGCGAACTTTTTTGTCGTTGAACGTCCTTTTTGTTGTATTGAATATCTACATAATTCAATCTGCATACTACATAATTCAACCCCTTTCAATGTTATTCATCAAAATTTTTCACACATCCAACTTTACAATTAACAAGAGTACATCAGTTAGATTGGTTACAAGTCTGATAGGTAGGTTTAAACAAGACTAGTGAGTTGACTTAAAGAATTATATTGCAATTAATAATATAATTATTCATTTAAAAAATGACTCAATGTCATATGCACGTAATTAAAATATTTACAGAATTAAGATATTAATTATTATTAGATTATGTTAATTTATATTAATTAATTTAAAAGTTTCTCATTTGATTGCATAATGATACCATAATACTTTTCTAATAATATGCAAAAACTAAAATAATCACATTAAACCAACACGTTAGCATAATATATGTCTTGTATATAATGAAACATTACTAATCAGATTATTATCAATATAGATTAAACATGATGAATATAATCAGTTTGCTATCTAGTACAAATATAAAGTTATAAAATAGCATAAATAGTGACAAACATCTATAATATACATATATCATACAAAATTCAAGCAATCATCACAAGTCATACATAAAACAGGAACTTTTATTGAAATAAACAAAGTGGGTTCTAATAGTCTCATATAAGTGGTATGTTCCTAAAACATATAGATGGGTAAGCCTTTAGTTGATGGATCTATCAATATCTTGAAGACTTTTTTTTTAATAGTAAAGAGAGACTTTGCAACTTTCTCTTTGATAAAGTATAACTTAATATCAATATGCTTGAAACGGGAAGTGCTCTTAGATACAATTGTAAATTCTCATAATATAATCGTAACAGCCTCAAATGGAGTCCACAGTTTTCAATGTTGAAACAAAGTCTTATAGTCACATTTCATAAAAATAGTCTCATAACATGCCATATGTTTTGCCTTTATGGTTGAAGAATCTATAATTGTCTATTTGACATTTTTCCACGAAACAACTTATCTTGCCATTTTGAAAATGTACTAAGAAGTGGATTATCATCCATGTTATCTACATAAGATCATTGACACCATAATGATATCTTAAGACTTGCTTAGTTGTTTTCTAATGGCATTATTTAGGATCAATTAAGTATCTTTCAAGCACATTAAGCACAATGGCAATATCAAGATACATGCATACTTAAGTGTATATCAAGCTACCAATAATAGAAGTATAAAGGCTACTTTTATTAATCTCTCTCTACATTATTCATAGGACATTAGGCTTTAGAGAGCTTATCACCCTTCACCAATGCAGTCTTTATAAAAGAACAATAATGCATGTTATACCTTTTCAGGATATGATTAATGTAAGTACTTTGAGATAATCTTCTAACACCATTAGCCCTATTACGAAGAATTTGTATGCCTAAAACATATAATGCTTCGCCAATATTATTCATGTTAAAATAAACAAATAATAAATATTTTATCTCAATCATCATATTTGTTTATTAACAGTAAGCAACATATCATTAACGTATAAAACCAAAAATACGTACTTGCACTCATTCATCTTCGTGTGCATATAATGATAACTTTTCTTAAGGTTGTTAGCAATACATTTTTTATCAAAGTTGAGATACCATTATCTTGAAGCTTGTTTCAACTTATCAACTAACTTATAGAACTTACAAACCATGTTTTCTTTCCTAACTATCTCAAAAATAATAGGTTAAACTATATACACATCTTAGTTTAAGTCTCCATACAAGAAAATCATTCTTACACGTATTTGATGAATCCTTAAGATCAAATAAGCCAAAATTGTCATAATAATTCACAAAGAGTCCTTAATGGAAATAAAATAAAAGGTTTATTTACAGTAAATACCTTTTTGCTAGTTATAGCGTTTAACTACTAGCCTTACTTTGTATTATTTCACTTAACGTTTGGGATCACACTTGGTTTTAGATACCTATTTGCATCAAATGGACCAATGGACCAATGGACCAATAATCGTTTCATAAATCTACCAAGCTCTATATTTATTTTGTAACATAGAGTTCTTCTCATTATTCAAAGCATTTATTCAAAATTAGAATGAAGACTAGAGATGACTTCCTATAAGTAGTAGGATCTGATGGGTCACTAATGTCATACTTATACTCTTGTAAGTATACAATATAATCATCAGAGATTATAGGTCTATGAAACCCTTTTTATCTCTTTAAAGGCACATCTTTGATCACTAAACTTTTTTTTATCTCTTTAAAGACACATCTTATAAAACTACATCTAGGCCATTTTGTTCTACTTACTTAGTAGGTTCATCGTAAATAGCTATTAGATACTAATTAACTACATGGTCGACTATTAGAGCAAAGTTGATAGGCACAGGGACAATGATTAAGTGTTCTCTAAATATAATTTTCCTTGATCTTCGATGTATACTAGTGTCATTATCAAAATCGATAGTGTGATATGTGTTTAATAAATTTAGTGGTCTATGATAGATAATAGAACTTGGAGCCTTTTGATCGCACATGATAACCAATAAAGTAGTCATTGATGGTCTTAAAATTAAGTTTTTTGGCATGTAGATTGCAAGGTTTTATTCTTTACACCCTAAAATATAGAAGTGATAAAAGTGAGTTTCTTTTATATGTCCACAAGTTATGAGGAGTCTTAAGAACATACTTAATAAGCACTTGATTCAAAATATAAGTTGTAGTTTTCAGATCATCACCCCACAGAAACTTTGGCAAGGAAGTTTTTGCTAATCTACATTGCACCAAGTTAAGAAGTGTGTGATTTTTTCCTTTCACAACTTTATTTGATTAAGATGTATATGGCATTGTGTATTTAGCATCAATGATATATTCTTGTAGTTACCTTAACAAAGGTCTAAGATTACATCTTGACTTATTTAGCTATTATAATACCCATCATCTCTATCAAAATGAACTAATTTTATCTTCTTTTTTCTTGTCGAAGTTCCACTTTTTCTTTGAAGGCTTTAAAGGCATCCAAAGAATAAAAATTATCATGAATAAGCTCAACAAAGCCATGACAAAAAATGTTGTTAATGGAAGTGATGAAGCACTTATAGCCACCTATAATTGGAGGAGTAAAAGACCCATAAATAAGGATATGGATTAACTCAAGTAGTTAAGTGTACTTGTAAACTTTAATGTTTCAAACTTAGCAGTCAACTTTCTTTTTAGGTCTTCAATGCAAGTGTCAAAGTTGAAAAATTGAGATCTTATATAATCCCATCATTTATCAACTTTCCATTCTTTGTCTGAAAATAGGGTTCAATTGTTTTTGCCATATAATGGAAGATTTTCGCATTTAACCTCAACCTTTTTATGGTAGCAATAACATTAAGAAAAGAAGAAGAAGAAGGAGAAGAAAAAGTAAGAATAAACATATTCACCAAATTAATTTTTTGTGGATTACCTTGCAAAATTCTATTTAGAATCAAAATAGAGTTATAAAACAGTCACTTTTACATATGCAAAAAGAAAATGACAATCAATTTTTTCCAAAGCAAATATAGAAACTAAATTCCCTCTAATTAAGGAAATGAATGCAACTTTATAAAATATCCTGTGGTAAGTTGTAATTTGGTTGTCTCTAACATCTTAACTTTAGTTCTTATACTATCTCTCATATATACATACTGCTACACACTAGTTCAGCCTTAAGTTTCATATAATCTACCTTCTTGTACCTAAACTTCTAAAAGCAATTGCATTTTTCTGGTACTCATAGGAGCATTGGAAGCTAAGGCCATTACTTACCCATTTTCTTTGTAGCACACATTATGTTTCTTAAAAGGTTCATTGTTATTAATATTATTTGGTGAGAGATTATTTTTTGACCATTGTAATTATAGTTGTAACCATTGCAACACTTTTTACCCTTACTTTCTTTATGTCATCTTTTTTAGGCAGTCATCTCCTTTATGGTCTATTGCTCTTTTTGAACATTAAAACTGGACAAAATGGAGTCAAAATGAGATGGAAGAAATCCTATGATAAACTACATAATGTAGTCCTCATCAAGTTCTGTGTTGATCATTTTAATGTCTTAACAACAAGTCGTGACCTTGTTAGTATGCTCTATAATCCCACTAACATCATCATAAATAATAGAATGCAAAGTCTAAGAGCTCATCCTTCTCATTTTTGGAGAACTTCTTATATTTCTTGTTGATGGTCTCAAGAAACTTCTATGCATTCTTAGTCTTTAGAAGGCTATGATGTATAAAGTCCTTTATATGTTACATCATGATCATCAAACAATATTGATTTAAGTACTCTTAATCGTCATAAACCTAACAAAGTCGCAATAGTGGGCTTAGCACGAGAGTCCTCTCTCAAGGCTATGTCTAATTTAATAATTGTTAAGTTAATCATAAAAGGTCTAACTTATTATTTGTGATTAGTCCCATTCAACTGCAAAATGATAGAGAATTGAAGATTGCTCAAAATTAAAGAAATTTTATAAAAATATTAATATTCGTGTAATACAAGATCATGATATTCGCTCTTTCTTCAACTTCCTTAAATGATTCACAAAAGTGATCATCAAATACTAGAATCTACTAAGCATAATTCATAGGAATGAGTAATACGTTAAATATCACAACTAAATGCATCAATTAACTATCAGTAAGATAGTAAAAATGTACTAGTTCATAATGTTCAATATATTCTCTTCACCAATCTGAGCATCCTACCAAATAATTAGCTCATCTATAGGATATTTCATTGTCCGTATGAATATTAGTTGAAAAATTGATCAACATTGAGTGAAATAATATCAATAAAACTATTTGAATCCTTAAACTTGTGAGAAGTATGTTCATAAATCATAACCATATAATATTTAATTATGTAAAAATATGATAATACAATTAACATAATAAAATATACATTTAACTAATGATAACTAGTAAAAAATGATAGGTAAATATTCAAAATATAGAAATTTTATCATGTAAATGAATAAAATATTCAATTTTTATTAAATTTGTAATAAAATATGCTAAAACATCACTCTAAAAAATAATAAAAAAGTGACAATTTTTTATTAAGGGAAAAAATGCAAACACTTAAATAAGGGCAAAATTATAAATACTTAGCATTGGTAAAACTATTAATATTTTAACAATGGTAAAAATTGTAAATACTTAACATTGAAAAACATAGAAATAGCAGTGGGCAAAGTATAAATGTACAGGTAAGAACAAAGCTAGAAATGTACAAATCCTTATCTTCTACCTTTAAATAGATTATACAACCTATCTCCTTGATGTACTCTTCTACTCATCAAAATCTCACCGTTGGAAAACCATTTAATAGATTCACCACTTGAAGAAATTGCTCCATTGACAATTACGAATATCAATGGGCCGGGCCGGGCTAGAAGCCCGACTTGGTGTCATGGTGGCCTGCCCAAGTTGACCATAGTGGGCCCGTGACACACTCATGGTCTAAATAACCTAAACCAAAAACGGGTTGAGTCAATTTTGCCATCCTAATTGACAATTATCTTCATTTTGAGTATAGTGCTAGATTCACATGAGTTGATGATGAATTTGGTTGGACCGAGCCTAACACTACACAAACTTAGCCCAAAGTTCTTTACACATAGTCAAAAGTTCGATCTAGACTGGCTAATGCTTCTTGAGCCTAAGGTCAATTGAATTTTAGGCGTTATGAAACCCACTAAAATCTTAAACCCATCCAAATTTCAATTTAACCCTAACCCTGACCCGGGAGGATCATGGTCAGCTTATGGCCTACTTATGACTTAGTCAACTCAAGTCAAAAGTGAGCCGAGTAAATTTTGCCATCTTTATTGACAATTGTCTTCATTTCGAGTATAGTGTCAGATTTATGAGTTGATGATGAATTTGGTTCGATCGAGCCTAACACTACTCGAACTTAGCTCAAAGTTTCTTATATACAGTCAGAAGCTCGATCTAGACTAGCTCATGCTGCTTGATCCTAAGATCAATTGAATTTTAGGCAGTATGAAATCCACTAAAATCTCAAACCCATCCAAGTTTCAATTCAACCCTAACCAAGTTTGGGCCACCTTGGTTACAAAACTACTTGTACTTCAAATTATCGTCTTTCTAGTAAATATCTGCAGCCATTGTTTTTTAACTCACATAGTTTTATTGTAGTGAGGACAAATTTGGCATACAAATTGTGATAAGAGGCGGATGCAAAACGTAACTCTCCCCCCAGCTTCCATCGTTAGGCAGGGCAAATTTAATGCATAACTTGTGATGCTTAATTTGCCACGTGTAGTAGCCTTGTTAATTGCTATTGTAATCTTTCAGTCTTTAAAATTTTAAATTAAAATAAAGAGATTAAATATACTTATAAATATAAATAATTTGTCATTATTTTTTATAAAATCAGTTATAAAAACGATTATAAACACATAGAGTGTTTTTACAAAAATACGACATGTTTGATTATTAGTTACAAATTATTTAAAGAATGTTATTAATTAATTTTTAAATGTGCTATTAATTAATTTATTAAGATGTTACATAAGATTTTAAATAGTTACATATCACATTTTAGATTAATTATATTCCAATATTTAGCTTTATAATTAGAATTACAATAGGTAGAACCGAGTTCGAACGGTCCTTACCCAAGTGCGGGCTATCGATTGCTCGAACTAATTTTTCATTTTTAAAAAGTTAAAAAAAACAATGTCATCATTTTGTTACTTTTAGTCGACCCATGCCTTGAACTCGACCCATGCCCTAGTAGCAAGCTTTTGATTCTCGTACCGTACCAGCTATATTCCGAAACGAAATCAGAGGTTTATATACGAGGTATAAACATCTACCGATATTAGAAATTTTAAAATATATAAGGACTCGATTACAAAATTTTCAAAATTTTTTGAAAGTTTAAACTCCCTCCCACCATATTAACCTCCCTTCTTTTTTCAAAAATTTTTTAATTTGTTATTTAATTAAACTTTTATTGTGATTTTTTAATTTTTAATTTTAAAATAAAATAAATATTTTAATTATTATTATTATTATTTATTAAATAAAATTAAAATAAATTATTTTATTTAAATTTATTTTATTTAAATTTATTTTATTCTTTTATATAATATTTATTAATAAAATATTAATAAAATCATTTATTTTGACTTTTTGACCCCATATTGTAGGGTAGATCTCGAAAGATATGAAAGACCTCCCTCCAAGCCGTACATAGGACTTTTATCGAATATGGCTTACGACTTTTTACATAATTCTATATGAATCGATGAGATCAAGTATAGATTTTTGTTTACTCACTTTAAGTTGAGTATCCATTTCTCTCCTTTTCTTGTTAGGATTGGAAATTCTGTATTTTACATATCCATACAATTGAGTCCTTAAGTTTTTGAAATAGTGTATAAAGAAATACTTCGAACTATTTGACTCGGACTTATTCTAAAAATAAAAAAGTCGAAACATTTTGAATTGTTTGATAACATGGATAAAGTCAAGGAAAACTTCTGAAATTATTCCAATATTAGACCTTGGACATATAATAGTTCCGAATCGAATCTTTCTAGAAAGAAACTCTTCTGTCTCATGGTAGCCTGCTTCAATCCCCTTACGAAACTTTCGTTACTAGGTTAGCCATAGACTTTACATGTTTTTAGCGATTCTCATGACATCATCTAATGATACAAGTCTTAGATAAGAATCTACAACGCACTATAACGCCTTTGTTGACGATCCTTTACTCCAACAATATCTGGGGTTCCTCGAACAATATGATATCTCACACCGGGTAAATCCTTAACCTTTCATCCTCTTACTAATACCACATAATGTTCTTGTAAATAGTAAATTAAATAATATATGTTTTTGTTTCTTGTTTCAATTTTACTTGGTTATTTCCTTATTACGAACTCTTGTTAATATGATAATGGACTATTTTGTAAATTTTTAAAAAAATTTAAGGACTATTTTATTAATTTAAAAAAATACCCAAAATAATGTCAGGTATTGACTGGTATCAGTATAGTATCATATTAAAAGTCAATCCAGTATCAAATTAAATATGGTATTCGTATCATTACCTGGTAGGGCCAAAGAATACCATCCCATAGCCTTACCCGGTCAATTCAGTCCGATTTGGCTCATTGTTAAATGACAGCTACTTACTTCTAACAGTGAGAAGTAAAATTACGTCTTAATCTTCCGGATTCTTTGTGTCAATGAAATTTTGACATAGCGTTGTTTTGTTTTGTTTTATTTTGTACCATTGTCATAACTATATACGCTGATTGAATATTTTATTTCAATTTATATTTTATGTTGTTCTTGTCACTTTCATTTTTTATAATAAAATTTAGTTGAACTTATTATTTTAAGTTAAACACATAAGCTTGATATTATTATTTATTTCTTTAAGTGAATTTATAAGTAAAAAAAGGAAAAACATAATTTATAAGGTTAATTTCTAAAAAAACTCCAAACTTTTGTCAATTTTTTAATTATAGCTTGAACTTTGAACAATAGTAATAAAATGTTCAAACTTTTAATTTTTTTAATTCTAACTTAAATTTCAAAAAGTGCCTATAAAATATTTAAAGTTTTATTTTTCTGCAATTGTAGATTGACGTTATATGCTATTTTCTTGATATTCTTAGCTATTTGTATTATGCTTATTCTTCTGACGCTCTAAACTACTTTTGTATTATAGCCTACTATATCAGTAAAGACGTCGAGACTGCATAATCTGATTTAGGTGATTTTAAAACTTAACGGAAATATTAATATCAAGTTAGAATTGAAAAAATTAAAAGTTTAAACATTTTATTACTACTTTTTTAAGTTTGCGCTATAATTAAAAAATTTACAAATTTAGACATTTTATTATTATTTTTAAAATCCGAGCTATAATTAAAAAATTAACTAAAGTTTGAATTTTTATGTAATTAACCCTAATTTATATTTTAAAATTTTCCTAATACAATGCGTGAAAGTTTCAGATCAATTGGTATTCTAATTCTTGCAGAACCAGTTTAACACGTGCGGCTGTAAGAGTGTGCCCTTATTAATTGAAAACAGTTAATCTGTTTACCATCTCATTCAATCTCATTCACAGTGTGGATGAGATATTACCAGCAACAGTTATCCCATCCCTTATTAATGCCGGGGGATAATGTTAATCTAATTATGCTCACACGTTTAAATCAGGAGCTACGTCCGGATAACCCGTAACCGTTTTGGAAACCACTGCCCCTCCGCCACTGCAGGTGGGCGGCTAGACGATTGCTACCAGGACACGCACGCTGTGTCCCTCCAGTCAAAACCTAAACCCACGCGCGTATAAAATCATCTCTTCGATTTCTTATAATTCCCTCTGAGCTATTTTTAGTAAGCCTTTACTCTTTGTTACTCTCGTGTCGGCGAGTGTATATCGTCCCACCTGTCATGGGCCAGTCTGCCTCCACCGTCAATAATTGCCCTGGGTCATTATCTCCGGTGGTTGTTTCCGACGATGTGTTGGCGGATGAGATTGCGATCTCTAGTCACGGTGACTACACAATGGATATTCCCGACGAGTGTTTGGCTTACGTGTTCCAGTTCCTCGCCGGCGGTGACCGAAGTAGGTGCTCTCTGGTTTGCAAGCGGTGGTCACGCGTTGAAGGACAGAACCGATACCGACTGTCTCTCAACGCGAGGGCCGGGATTCTGCCGTCGATTCCATTTCTGTTCAGGCGATTCGATTCAGTCTCCAAACTCTCTCTTCGCTGTGATAGGAATTCATTCAGCTTGGACGATGAAGCTCTGGCGCTGATCTCGGTCCAGTGCCGTAAAATCACGCGTCTCAAACTCCATGGTTGCCGTCAAATCACGGATCTCGGAATGGCTGTGCTTGCTCAGAACTGTAAGAGCTTGAAGAAGGTCTCTTTTGGATCATGCAATTTTGGCGCCAAAGGCATCAATGCGGTTCTCGACCAGTGTACTACTCTGGAAGAGCTCTCGATTAAGCGGCTCAGAGGAATATACAACGGATATGAACTGATCAGGCCCGGTGCTGCGGCTTCATCATTGAAATCAATTTGTTTGAAGGACCTTGTCAACCGCCAAATTTTTGAGCCTCTGGTGATTGGATGTAAAGAGCTCAGGTCTTTGAGAATAATTCGTTGTTTCGGTGATTGGGATGAGGTGCTTGGAATGATCGAAAGTGAAAACAGTTTGTTGACGGAGATACGCCTTGAGAAGCTTCAGGTGAGCGATCTTGCACTTGTGGCGATCTCTAAATGTCTGAAAATTGAGATATTGCATATGGTTAAGACGGCTGAGTGTTCAAATTCGGGAATTGTTTCGGTGGCTGAGAGTTGTAAGCAACTTAGGAAGCTTCGCATTGATGGGTGGAGGATGAATAGGATAGGGGATGAAGGTTTGACTGCTATAGGCAAGCATTGTTTGAATCTAGAAGAGTTGGTTTTGATAGGTGTTAATGCTACACATTTGAGCTTAACGGCCATTGCTGCCAATTGCCAAAAATTGGAGCGATTAGCTCTCTGTGGGAGTCCTAGTATTGGTGATTCGGAGATTGCCTGCATTGCTGCAAAATGCCTAGCTTTGAAGAAGCTTTGTATTGGGGGATGCGCCATTTCCAATGTTGGTGTTGAAGCTATTGCTTGTGGATGCCCAAGTTTGATTAAGGTCAAGGTAAAGAAATGCAGGGGTGTGAGCTCTAGAGCTATGGATTGGTTACAGGTAAGAAGAACTTCACTGGTTGTTGACTTTGATAGTACTAGTGAAATGGAAGTTCAGGATTCGAGTGGCAATGATGCTGGAGGCGAAGAAAGTGGCATGGACTTTTCATTGATGAGTGAGCTAGTTGTTTTAGCAGATGGTAGACGAGTAGGACTCGCAGGTTGACCTTGTTTAACAGGTTGACCTTGTTTAACTCATAGTTAGGGCCTTCGCCAGTAGGAATTATATTTTACGAGAGGTCAAACAACGAGGACATTTCAATTAGCAACTTATAGTTGATCTTTGCGATGGTTGGTAAGGTGAGAAGCCTACTGTTGCTTTTGATCACACAATTCTGAAAATAATACAGAGATTTCGTCTGCAAGTTGGTTTTATTCTGACCTTTTATCTATGAATTATGCACCCAATTTTAATGAAAAAGGAAACCAAAAGAAAGGTTCCCCGTTGCCATTACTTAGAATCAGCACATCTTTTGTTTCTTTACAATAACGTAGATCATTAATGCATTTGTGTTCTTGAAATGCTTGTAGTTTGTCACTTTCCTGCAACCTAATTGAATTAGGACCCGTTGGATTTGGCAGTGAACGGGCCATAAAGCACTAATTGACACAATAAAGTTGGGGGACAGAAACTAAAACTGATGTTATGATGCACCTTTTTATGCTTTTGGCTTCTTACAATTCGATTTGAAAACAGTCTGACTCTACTAATTAGGGATAAAGCTACATATTATTAAACCTTTCTGACTCTTTTTACAATGATGTTGTTATTGTTTCTTCTTGCCCTGTATTCTCTCCCTGACCTTACTTTCCTGGTACTTCTCTAAAGTCAGAACTTTTTGGGTTAGAATCGGGAATCCTAGGTGGAAAGGAAGATTTTGTTACTGCACATACACTCTGATATGTTTAAAAGACCATATTCTTAGTTGAAATTATCAATTAATACTTGTATGCTACAACTACAAGAACCGAATGCCAAAGAAAGTTAATGAATTGAAGTAAATTTAGTAGACGATCCATGCAAAGAAATAAAATAGTGGAAATTAAGTTTTATTAATTATTTAAAATATAAAAATGGTTACTGTCCACCTTAATGTAAGTTAGGATCTCTGTTCTTTATAATATTTAGATAGTTTAGTTCATCAAATAATTTAATTACACCTAAAATTTGTAAAGATGATTTATATAATTGAAAAGTTATATTAAGTTGTAAAAAAAATTATATTTGATAATTAAAAATTACATTGCAGAATTTAAAAAATTATAAAATATATTCAAAAAATAGACTGTATTGTATTTAATATAATGCATAAACTATTCTGTCATTAAATACAATTATTTAATCATATGAATTATGAGCAACTTTTTTGGATACGCATTAGTCAGCGATTAAATCCTAAAAATTTTAAATTATCTAATTTTTATTTATTTTAATAATTTTTGTTGTTAAAAATTGATTATTTTATTAATTAATCAGTTAATTTTTATAAATTAAAATTTATTTAATATTTTTATTCAAATTTTAAATTTTTTAACTGATAAAAATCATCTTTTTTAATTATATTTTAAAATTTTTAATTTTATTTAATCTTTAATCAATTTTATGATAATGATCAGAACTTTTAAACACTTACATTTTTTATTAACTGTTTTTAAAATAAGGGCAAATTTAAACCCTGTTTTAATTGGTCGTCTATGTCGCCTGTATTGGTTTAGTTACTGTTGTGAGTCACCGTATCGTTTAATTTGCCTACGTGGAAGTCCGTCATGCCTTCATGTAAACATTTCTTTTATTAATGAATTTTTTAAATTCTAAAAAAACCTGTTTTTAAAACATTGGTTGTTATATACAAAATTTCAGTTATTAGGAAAATTCGATATTGTAAAAAAACTGATCGTCCTAGTCCATTATTAAGAAAAAAAAGCAATCAAACACTATAGTATTAGCAAATGGACTTCAATACCTAAAATACCCTTAGAAAGATTTATATTGGCGATGCAAAACTTAAACCCTCGCCGCCGCTCTCCGCCGTCCTCCTTCTCTTCTTTCTCCTTATTCCGATGGAGGACAAACACTCCACCGCAATATCGTCAGCACCCAAAAAGGTAAACTTCCCCTCGCCATCCAGCTACAACTTACGTGGAACTTGTTTCATGTACGGTCTTTTCACTATTGAATGAACATAAATTGTGAGCAGGTTCTCGTAGATATTGTAAAATTAACTCAAAAACACGGGTTTCAAGGTAGTAAAGGAAGCTGGACAAATTTTCTTGATGTTTGTGATCCAAAGATCGGGTCTTGCTTCTGTGACCCGGCAAGGAGGTCCCGTGAGACTTTGGTTTCTTTTCTTCAAACTTTTACAGAGAAGGGCCATGTAAAGGTGAGATATAATTCGAAGAGGTTTCTTTCTAGGATGTGTTATTTTGCAATGGGTGCCAATGTTTTTATCTTTTCAGTTCTTTGCTCATGTTCTTCAAAAGCATTCCTACTTGGAGCTGCTGGAAAGGATTAGAGAAGAATCTCCAGAGGATGAATCGCGGGTACAGGTGCAGTTCGGTAACTTTGTAGTTTTCTGTAGGTTGTTTGAGCTTGCAGCTTCTGTATCGAAATATCATTGTGACCTCATCTAATCTCTGGTGTAATCATGGTTAATTATCAATTGTGGCGGTGCAGGGGCTGGTCCGGTGGACCCTTCAACACCCACTTTACCTGTCCAATTATGCATTCCCTTCCTATCACAAGGTATGATGTTTTAATATTTTGGCTCATTTTGAGTTACGCTTGAATTTACTTTTATTGGTTATGTTAAGCGTGCATTCGTTCTTTTCGTAGACATTGCTTCAAGTGTTTAAGCATGGAAAAACTGTATCACCTTAATTCTATTATGGCTTTTGAAGGCCTCCTGATGCAGAATGCAAAATAGCATATTCAGGGGTATTTTAGTAAATTCCAGAATTGTTGGAATTTCTGAAATAATTAT